>OX451735.1:1387612038-1387617038 GCA_948472305.1 Vicia faba | reverse complement strand
AAAACGTCAAATAAACAACAACAACAACGTCAATAACAACAACTACGTCAAATAAACAACAGCAACAACAACAACAACGTCAAATAATTAACAACAACTAAAACAACATCAAATAAACAACAACAACAACAACAACGTCAAATAAACAACAACAACAATAACAATAATGTCAAATAAACAACAACAACAACAACGTCAAATAAATAACAACAACAACAACAATGTCAAATAAACAATAACAACAAAAACGTCAAATAAACAACAACAACAATCTCAACAACAACAACATCAAATAAAGAACAACAACAACCACAACGTCAAATAAAAAACAACAACGTCAAATAAAAAACAACAACAACAACAACATCAACAACAACAAAAACATCTAATAAACATCAACAACAACGTCAATAACAACAACTACGTCAAATAAACAACAACAATAACAACGTCAAATAAACAACAACAACAACAATGTCAATAACAACAACATCAAATAAAAAACAACAAAAATGTCAAATAAACAACAACAACTAAAACAACATCAAATAAACAACAACAACAACAACAACAACAACGTCAAATAAACAACAACAACAAAAACAACATCAAATAAACAACAACAACAACGTAAAATAAACAACAACAACAACAACGTCAACAACAACAACAACAACAACAACAACAATGTCAAATAAACAACAACAACAACGTCAAATAAACAACAACAACAACAACGTCAAATTAACAACAACAACAACGTCAAATAAACAACAACAACAACAACGTCAAAAAAACAACAACAACAACAACGTCAAATAAACAACAACAACACCAACAATAACAACAACAAAAACAACAACAACAACAACGTCAAATAAACAACAAAAACAACAACAACAATGTCAACAACATTAACAACGTCAAATAAACAACAACAACAACAACGTCAAATAAACAACAATAACAACATCAAATAAACAACAACAACAACAATGTCAAATAAACAACAACAACAACAACAACAACGTCAAATAAACAACAACAACAACAATGTCAACAACACCAACATCAAATAAAGAACAACAACAACAACAACGTCAACAACATTAAACAACAACATTAACAATGTCAAATAAACAACAACAACAACGTCAACAACAACAACGTCAAATAAACAATAACAATAACAACGTCAAATAAACAACAACAACAACGTCAAATAAACAACAACAACAACGTCAAATAAATAACAACAACAACAACAACAAATACAACAACAATAACAACTTCAAATAACAACAACAACGTCAAATAAACAACAACAACAACGTCAAATAAACAACAACAACAACAACAATAATGTCAAATAAACAACAACAACAACAACGTCAAATAAATAACAACAACAACAACAATGTCAAATAAACAACAACAACAATGTCCAATAAATAACAACAACAACAACGTCAACAACAACAACGTCAAATAAACAACAACAACAATGTCAAATAAACAACAACGGCAACAACAACAACAACGTCAAATAAACAACAATAACTATGTGAACAACAACAATAACAACATCTAATAAACAACAACACCAACAACAACAACAACGTCAAAAATAACAACAACAACAACAACAACGTCAAATAAACAACAACAACAACAACGTTAACAACAATGTCAAATAAGCAACAACAACAACAACGTCAAAAATTTATAACAACAACAACGTCAAATAAACAACAAAAACAACGACAACAACAACGTAAAATAAAGAACAACAACAACAACAACAACAACAATAACGTCAAATAAACAACAACAACAACGTCAAATGAATAACAACAACAACAAGGTCAAATAAACAACAATAATAACAACAACGTCAAATAAGCAACAATAATAACAACAATAACAATTACAACAACAACAACAACATCAAATAAACAACATTAACAACGTCAAATAAACAGCAACAACAACAACGTCAAATAAAAAACAACAACAACAACATCAACAACAACAAAAACATCAAATAAACAACAACAACAACAACAACGTCAATAACAACAACTACGTCAAATAAACAACAATAACAACAACGTCAAATAAACAACAACAACAACAACAATGTCAACAACAACAACGTCAAATAAACAACAACAACTAAAACAACATCAAATAAACAACAAGAACAACAACAACGTCAAATAAACAACAACAACGTCAAATAAAAAACAACAACAACAACAACATCAACAACAACAAAAACGTTAAATAAGCAACAACAACAACAACAACAACGTCAATAACAACAACTACGTCAAATAAACAACAACAACAACGTCATATAAACAACAACAACAACAACAATGTCAATAACAACAACGTCAAATAAAAAACAACAACAACGTTAAATAAACAACAACAACTAAAACAACATCAAATAAACAACAACAACAACAATTTCAAATAAACAACAACAACAACGTCAACAACAACGTCAAATAAACAACAACAACAACAACGTCAAATAAATAACAACAATAACGTCAAATAAACAACTAAAACAACGACAACAACAACGTCAAATAAAGAACAACAACAACAACAACAACAACAACAACAACGTCAAATGAATAACAACAACAACGTCAAATAAACAACAACAATAACAACAACGTCAAATAAGCAACAACAATAACAACAATAACAAATACAACAACAACAACAATGTCAAATAAACAACAACAACGTCAAATAAACAACAACAACAACAATGTCAAAAAAATAGCAACAATAACAACAACGTCAAATAAGCAAAAACAACAACAACAACAACAACAACAAATACAACAATAACAACAACAACAAATACAACAATAACAACAATAACAACAACATCAAATAACAAAAACAACGTCAAATAAACAACAATAACAACGTCAAATAAACAACAGCAACAACAATGTCAAATAAACAATAACAACAACAACGTCAAATAAATAACAACAACAACAACGTCAAATAAACAACAACAACAACAACGTCAAATAAACAACAACAACAACAACAACGTCAAATAAACAACAACAACAATGTCAAATTAACAACAACAACAAAACCTATAAAAACAACAACAACGTCAAATAAACAACAACAACAACAACATCAAATAAAAAACAACAACAACATCAATAACAACAAAAACGTCAAATAAACAACAACAACAACGTCAATAACAACAACTACGTCAAATAAACAACAACAACAACAACAACAACGTCAAATAATTAACAACAACTAAAACAACATCAAATAAACAACAACAACAACAACGTCAAATAAACAACAACAACAATAACAATAATGTCAAATAAACAACAACAATAACAACGTCAAATAAATAACAACAACAACAACAATGTCAAATAAACAACAACAACAACGTCAAATAAACAACAACAACAACAACAATGTCAACAACAACAACATCAAATAAAGAACAACAACAACAACAACGTCAAATAAAAAACAACAACGTCAAATAAAAAACAACAACAACAACAACATCAACAACAACAAAAACATCTAATAAACATCAACAACAACGTCAATAACAACAACTACGTCAAATAAACAACAACAATAACAACGTCAAATAAACAACAACAACAACAATGTCAATAACAACAACATCAAATAAAAAACAACAAAAATGTCAAATAAACAACAACAACTAAAACAACATCAAATAAACAACAACAACAACAACAACGTCAAATAAACAACAACAACAAAAACAACATCAAATAAACAACAACAACAACGTAAAATAAACAACAACAACAACAACGTCAACAACAACAACAACAACAATGTCAAATAAACAACAACAACAACAACGTCAAATAAACAACAACAACAACAACGTCAAATTAACAACAACAACAACGTCAAATAAACAACAACAACAACAACGTCAAAAAAACAACAACAACAACAACGTCAAATAAACAACAACAGCACCAACAATAACAACAACAAAAACAACAACAACAGCAACGTCAAATAAACAACAAAAACAACAACAATAATGTCAACAACATTAACAACGTCAAATAAACAACAACAACAACAACGTCAAATAAACAACAATAACAACATCAAATAAACAACAACAACAACAATGTCAAATAAACAACAACAACAACAACAACAACGTCAAATAAACAACAACAACAACAATGTCAACAACACCAACATCAAATAAAGAACAACAACAACAACAACGTCAACAACAACAAAAACGTCTAATAAACATCAACAACAACGTCAATAACAACAACTACGTCAAATAAACAACAACAATAACAACGTCAAATAAACAACAACAATAACAATGTCAATAACAACAACATCAAATAAAAAACAACAAAAATGTCAAATAAACAACAACAACTAAAACAACATCAAATAAACAACAACAACAACAACGTCAAATAAACAACAACAACTAAAACAACATCAAATAAACAACAACAACAACAACGTAAAATAAACAACAACAACAACGTCAACAACAACAACAACAACAATGTCAAATAAACAACAACAACAACAACAACGTCAAATAAACAACAACAACAACAACAACGTCAAATTAACAACAACAACAACGTCAAATAAACAACAACAACAACAACAACAACGTCAAATAAACACCAACAACACCAACAATAACAACAACAAAAACAACAACAACAGCAACGTCAAATAAACATCAAAAACAACAACAACAATGTCAACAACATTAACAACATCAAATAAACAACAACAACAACAACGTCAAATAAACAACAACAACAACAACATCAACAACAACAACGTTAAATAAACAACAACAACAACAATAACAACAATAATAACGTCAAATAAACAACAACAACAACAACGTTAAATAAACAACAACAACAACAACAACAACAAAT
>OX451735.1:1387607038-1387609538 GCA_948472305.1 Vicia faba | reverse complement strand
TAAACAACAACAACAACAACAACAACAACAACATCAAATAAACAACAACAACAACAACAACGTTAACAACAATGTCAAATAAACAACAACAACAACGTCGAATAAATAACAACAACAACGTCAAATAAACAACAAAAACAACGACAACAACAACGTAAAATAAAGAACAACAACAACAACAACAATAACGTCAAATAAACAACAACAACAACAACAACGTCAAATGAATAACAACAACAACAAGGTCAAATAAACAACAATAATAACAACAACGTCAAATAAGCAACAATAATAACAACAATAACAATTACAACAACAATAACAACGTCATATAAACAACATTAACAACGTCAAATAAACAGCAACAACAACAACGTCAAATAAAAAACAACAACAACAACATCAACAACAACAAAAAATCAAATAAACAACAACAACAACAACGTCAATAACAACAACTACGTCAAATAAACAACAATAACAACAACGTCAAATAAACAACAACAACAACAACAACAATGTCAACAACAACAACGTCAAATAAACAACAACAACCAAAACAACATCAAATAAACAACAAGAACAACAACAACGTCAAATAAACAACAACAACGTCAAATAAAAAACAACAACAACAACAACATCAACAACAACAACATCAACAACAACAAAAACGTCAAATAAGCAACAACAACAACAACAACGTCAATAACAACAACTACGTCAAATAAACAACAACAACAACGTCATATAAACAACAACAACACCAATGTCAATAAAAACAACGTCAAATAAAAAACAACAACAACGTTAAATAAACAACAACAACTAAAACAACATCAAATAAACAACAACAACAACAATTTCAAATAAACAACAACAACAATGTCAACAACAACGTCAAATAAACAACAACAACAACAACGTCAAATAAATAACAACAATAACGTCAAATAAACAACTAAAACAACCAAGACAACAACGTCAAATAAAGAACAACAACAACAACAACGTCAAATAAACAACAACAACAACAACAACAACGTCAAATGAATAACAACAACAACAACAACGTCAAATAAACAACAACAATAACAACAACGTCAAATAAGCAACAACAATAACAACAATAACAAATACAACAACAACAACAATGTCAAATAAACAACAACAACAACAACAACGTCAAATAAACAACAACAACAACAACAACGTCAAATAAACAACAACAACAATGTCAAAAAAATAGCAACAATAACAACAACGTCAAATAAGCAAAAACAACAACAACAACAACAACAACAAATACAACAATAACAACAACAACAAATACAACAATAACAACAACAACAACAACATCAAATAACAAAAACAACGTTAAATAAACAACAATAACAACGTCAAATAAACAACAACAACAACAACGTCAAATAAACAATAACAACAACAACGCCAAATAAATAACAACAACAACAACGTTAAATAAACAACAACAACAACAACGTCAAATAAACAACAACAACAACAACGTCAAATAAACAACAACAATATGTCAAATTAACAACAACAACAAAACCTATAAAAATAACAACAACGTCAAATAAACAACAACAACAACAACGTCAAATAAAAAACAACAACAACAACATCAATAACAACAAAAACGTCAAATAAACAACAACAACAACAACGTCAATAACAACAACTACGTCAAATAAACAACAACAATAACAACAACAACGTCAAATAATTAACAACAACTAAAACAACATCAAATAAACAACAACAACAACAACGTCAAATAAACAACAACAACAATAACAATAATGTCAAATAAACAACAACAACAACGTCAAATAAATAACAACAACAACAACAATGTCAAATAAACAACAACAACAATAACAACGTCAAATAAACAACAACAACAACAACAATGTCAACAACAACAACATCAAATAAAGAACAACAACAACAAGAACGTCAAATAAAAAACAACAACAACAACAACATCAACAACAACAAAAACATCTAATAAACATCAACAACAACGTCAATAACAACAACTACGTCAAATAAACAACAACAATAACAACGTCAAATAAACAACAACAACAACAATGTCAATAACAACAACATCAAATAAAAAACAACAAAAATGTCAAATAAACAACAACAACTAAAACAACATCAAATAAACAACAACAACAACAACAACAACAACGTCAAATAAACAACAACAACAAAAACAACATCAAATAAACAACAACAACAACAACGTAAAATAAACAACAACAACAACAACGTCAACAACAACAACAACAACAACAACAATGTCAAATAAACAACAACAACAACAACGTCAAATAAACAACAACAACAACAACAACAACGTCAAATTAACAACAACAACAACGTCAAATAAACAACAACAACAACAACGTCAAAAAAACAACAACAACAACAACGTCAAATAAACAACAACAACACCAACAATAAC
>OX451735.1:1387587038-1387602038 GCA_948472305.1 Vicia faba | reverse complement strand
AACGTCAAATAAACAACAACAACAACAACAATGTCAACAACATTAACAACGTCAAATAAACAACAACAACAACGTCAAATAAACAACAACAACAACAACATCAACAACAACAACAATAACAACAATAATAACGTCAAATAAACAACAACAACAACAACAACGTTAAATAAACAACAACAACAACAACAACAAATACAACAACAACAACAACGTCAAATAACAACAACAACGTCAAATAAACAACAACAACAACGTCAAATAAACAACAACGACAACAACAACGTCAAATAAACAACAACAACAACAACAACGTCAAATAAACAACAACAACAACGACGTCAAATAAATAACAACAACAACAATGTCAAATAAACAACAACAACAACACCGTCAACAACGACAACAATGTCAAATAACAACAACAACAACAACAACAACAACAACGTTAAATAAACAACAACAACAACGTCAAATAAACAACAACAACGTCAAATAAACAACAATAACAACAACGTCAAATGAATAACAACAACAACAACGTCAAATAAACAACAACAATAACAACAACGTCAAATAAGCAACAACAATAACAACAATAACAAATACAACAACAACAATAACAACAACGTCAAATAAACAACAACAACAACAATGTCAAATAAACAACAACAACGTCAAAAAAATAGCAACAATAACAAAAACGTCAAATAAGCAAAAACAACAACAACAACAACAACAAATACAACAACAACAACAACAACAACGTCAAATAACAAAAACAACATCAAATAAACAACAATAACAACGTCAAATAAACAACAACAACAACAACGTCAAATAAACAATAACAACAACAACAACGTCAAATAAATAACAACAACAACAACGTCAAATAAACAACAACAACAATGTCAAATTAACAACAACAACAACAATAAAAACAACAACAACGTCAAATAAACAACAACAACAACAACGTCAAATAAACAACAACAACTAAAACAACATCTAATAAACATCAAACAACAACAACGTCAAATAAACAACAACAACTAAAACAACATCAAATAAACAACAACAACAACAACGTCAAATAAACAACAACAACAATAACAATAATGTCAAATAAACAACAACAACAACAACAACAACAACAACAACGTCAAATAAATAACAACAACAACAACAATGTCAAATAAACAACAACAACAACAACGTCAAATAAATAACAACAACAACAACAACAATGTCAAATAAACAACAACAACAACAACAACATCAAATAAACAACAACAACAACGTCAAATAAACAACAACAACTAAAACAACATCAAATAAACAACAACAACAACAACGTAAAATAAACAACAACAACAACGTCAACAACAACAACAACAACAACAACAGCAACAACAATGTCAAATAAACAACAACAACAACAACAACGTCAAATAAACAACAACAACAACGTCAAATTAACAACAACAACAACGTTAAATAAACAACAACAACAACAACAACAACAACGTCAAATAAACAACAACAACAACAACGTCAAATAAACAACAACAACACCAACAATAACAACAACAAAAACAACAACAACAGCAACGTCAAATAAACATCAAAAACAACAACAACAATGTCAACAACATTAACAACATCAAATAAACAACAACAACAACAACGTCAAATAAACAACAACAACAACAACATCAACAACAACAACATTAAATAAACAACAACAACAATAACAACAATAATAACGTCAAATAAACAACAACAACAACAACAACGTTAAATAAACAACAACAACAACAACAACAACAACGTTAAATAAACAACAACAACAACAACAACAAATACAACAACAACAACAATGTCAAATAACAACAACAACGTCAAATAAACAACAACAACAACGTCAAATAAACAACAACAACAACAACAACGTCAAATAAACAACAACAACAACAACAACGTCAAATAAACAACAACAACAACGACGTCAAATAAATAACAACAACAACAATGTCAAATAAACAACAACAACAACACCGTCAACAACGACAACAATGTCAAATAACAACAACAACAACAACAACAACGTCAAATAAACAACAACAAGAACAACGTCAAATAAACAACAACAACGTCAAATAAACAACAATAACAACAACGTCAAATGAATAACAACAACAACAACGTCAAATTAACAACAACAATAACAACAACGTCAAATAAGCAACAACAATAACAACAATAACAAATACAACAACAACAACAACAACAACGTCAAATAAACAACAACAACAACAACGTCAAATAAACAACAACAACGTCAAAAAAATAGCAACAATAACAACAACGTCAAATAAGCAAAAACAACAACAACAACAACAACAACAAATACAACAACAACAACAACAACAACGTCAAATAACAAAAACAACATCAAATAAACAACAATAACAACGTCAAATAAACAACAACAACAACAACGTCAAATAAACAATAACAACAACAACAACGTCAAATAAATAACAACAACAACAACGTCAAATAAACAACAACAACAACAACAACATCAAATAAACAAAACCAACAATGTCAAATTAACAACAACAACAACAACAATAAAAACAACAACAACGTCAAATAAACAACAACAATAACAACGTCAAATAAAAAACAACAACAACAACATCAATAACAACAAAAACGTCAAATAAATAACAACAACAACGTCAATAACAACAACTACGTCAAATAAACAACAACAACAACGTCAAATAAACAACAACAACAACAATGTCAACAACAACAACGTCAAATATAAAACAACAACAACTAAAACAACATCAAATAAACAACAACGATAACAACAACAACGTCAAAGAAAAAACAACAACATCAACAACAACAAAAATGTCAAATAAACAACCACAACAACGTCAATAACAACAACTACGTCAAATAAACAACAACAACAACAACGTCAATAACAACAACTACGTCAAATAAACAACAACAACAACAACGTCAAATAAACAACAACAACTAAAACAACATCTAATAAACAACAACAACAACAACGTCAAATAAACAACAACAACTAAAACAACATCAAATAAACAACAACAACGTCAAATAAACAACAACAACAATAACAATAATGTCAAATAAACAACAACAACAACAACAACAACAACAACGTCAAATAAATAACAACAACAACAACAACAATGTCAAATAAACAACAACAACAACAACGTCAAATAAATAACAACAACAACAACAATGTCAACAACAACAACATCAAATAAACAACAACAACAACAACAACAATAACGTCAAGTAAAAAACAACAACGTCAAAAAAACAACAACAACAACAACGTCAAAACAACAACAACAACAACAACGTCAAATAAACAACAACAACACCAACAATAACAACAACAAAAACAACAACAACAACAACGTCAAATAAACAACAAAAACAACAACAACAATGTCAACAACATTAACAACGTCAAATAAACAACAACAGCAACAACGTCAAATAAACAACAATAACAACATCAAATAAACAACAACAACAACAATGTCAAATAATCAACAACAACAACAACGTCAAATAAACAACAACAACAACAATGTCAACAACACCAACATCAAATAAAGAACAACAACAACAACAACGTCAACAACAACAAAAACGTCTAATAAACATCAACAACAACGTCAATAACAACAACTACGTCAAATAAACAACAATAATAACAACGTCAAATAAACAACAACAACAACAATGTCAATAACAACAACATCAAATAAAAAACAACAAAAATGTCAAATAAACAACAACAACTAAAACAACATCAAATAAACAACAACAACAACAACAACGTCAAATAAACAACAACAACTAAAACAACATCAAATAAACAACAACAACAACAACGTAAAATAAACAACAACAACAACGTCAACAACAACAACAACAACAATGTCAAATAAACAACAACAACAACAACAACGTCAAATAAACAACAACAACAACAATGTCAACAACATTAACAACGTCAAATAAACAACAACAACAACGTCAAATAAACAACAACAACAACAACATCAACAACAACAACAATAACAACAATAATAACGTCAAATAAACAACAACAACAACAACGTTAAATAAACATCAACAACAACAACAACAAATACAACAACAACAACAACAACGTCAAATAACAACAACAACGTCAAATAAACAACAACAACAACGTCAAATAAACAACAACAACAACAACAACGTCAAATAAACAACAACAACAACAACAACGTCAAATAAACAACAACAACAACGACGTCAAATAAATAACAACAACAACAATGTCAAATAAACAACAACAACAACACCGTCAACAACGACAACAATGTCAAATAACAACAACAACAACAACAACAACAACAACGTTAAATAAACAACAACAACAACGTCAAATAAACAACAACAACGTCAAATAAACAACAATAACAACAACGTCAAATGAATAACAACAACAACAACGTCAAATAAACAACAACAATAACAACAACGTCAAATAAGCAACAACAATAACAACAATAACAAATACAACAACAACAACAACAACAACGTCAAATAAACAACAACAACAACAACGTCAAATAAACAACAACAACGTCAAAAAAATAGCAACAATAACAAAAACGTCAAATAAGCAAAAACAACAACAACAACAACAACAAATACAACAACAACAACAACAACAACGTCAAATAACAAAAACAACATCAAATAAACAACAATAACAACGTCAAATAAACAACAACAACAACAACGTCAAATAAACAATAACAACAACAACAACGTCAAATAAATAACAACAACAACAACGTCAAATAAACAACAACAACAATGTCAAATTAACAACAACAACAACAATAAAAACAACAACAACGTCAAATAAACAACAACAACAACAACGTCAAATAAAAAACAACAACAACAACATCAATAACAACAAAAACGTCAAATAAACAACAACAACAACAACGTCAATAACAACAACTACGTCAAATAAACAACAACAACAACAACGTCAGATAAACAACAACAACAACAATGTCAACAACAACAACGTCAAATAAAAAACAACAACAACTAAAACAACATCAAATAAACCACAACAATAACAACAACAACGTCAAATAAAAAACAACAACATCAACAACAACAAAAATGTCAAATAAACAACCACACCAACGTCAATAACAACAACTACGTCAAATAAACAACAACAACAACAACGTCAAATAAACAACAACAACTAAAACAACATCTAATAAACAACAACAACAAGAACATCAAATAAACAACAACAACTAAAACAACATCAAATAAACAACAACAACAACAACGTCAAATAAACAACAACAACAATAACAATAATGTCAAATAAACAACAACAACAACAACAACAACAACGTCAAATAAATAACAACAACAACAACAATGTCAAATAAACAACAACAACAACAACAACAATGTCAAATAAATAACAACAACAACAACAATGTCAACAACAACAACATCAAATAAACAACAACAACAACAATAACGTCAAATAAAAAACAACAACAACAACAACATTAACAACAACAAAAACGTCAAATAAACATCAACAACAACGTCAATAACAACAACTATGTCAAATAAACAACAACAACAACAGCAACATCAAATAAACAACAACAACAACAATGTCAATAACAACAACATCAAATAAAAAACAACAAAAACGTCAAATAAACAACAACAACTAAAACAACATCAAATAAACAACAACAACAACAACAACGTCAAATAAACAACAACAACTAAAACAACATCAAATAAATTACAACAAGAACAACGTCAAATATACAACAACAACAACAACAACGTCAACAATAACAACAACAACAATGTCAAATAAACAACAACAACAACAACGTCAAATAAACAACAACAACAACGTCAAATTAACAACAACAACAACGTCAAATAAACAACAACAACAACAACAACGTCAAATAAACAACAACAACAACAACGTCAAATAAACAACAACAACAACAACATCAGCAACAACAACAACGTTAAATAAACAATAACAACAACAATAACAACAACGTTAAATAAACAACAACAACAACAACGTTAAATAAACAACAACACCAACAATAACAACAACAAAAACAACAACAACAACAACATCAAATAAACAACAAAAACAACAACAACAATGTCAACAACATTAACAACGTCAAATAAACAACAACAACAACAACGTCAAATAAACAACAATAACAACATCAAATAAACAACAACAACAACAATGTCAAATAAACAACAACAACAACAACAACGTCAAATAAACAACAACAACAACAATGTCAACAACACCAACATCAAATAAAGAACAACAACAACAACAACGTCAACAACAATAAACAACAACATTAACAATGTCAAATAAATAACAACAACAACGTCAACAACAACAACGTCAAATAAACAACAACAATAACAACGTCAAATAAACAACAACAACAACGTCAAATAAACAACAACAACAACGTCAAATAAATAACAACAACAACAACAACAAATACAACAACAATAACAACTTCAAATAACAACAACAACGTCAAATAAACAACAACAACAACGTCAAATAAACAACAACGTCAAATAAACAACAACAACAACAACAATAATGTCAAATAAACAACAACAACAACAACGTCAAATAAATAACAACAACAACAACAACAATGTCAAATAAACAACAACAACAATGTCCAATAAATAACAACAACAAAACCGTCAACAACAACAACGTCAAATAAACAACAACAACAATGTCAAATAAACAACAACGGCAACAACAACAACAACGTCAAATAAACAACAATAACTATGTCAACAACAACAATAACAACATCTAATAAACAACAACAACAACAACAACAACAACGTCAAAAATTTATAACAACAACAACGTCAAATAAACAACAAAAACAACGACAACAACAACGTAAAATAAAGAACAACAACAACAACAATAACGTCAAATAAACAACAACAACAACGTCAAATGAATAACAACAACAACAAGGTCAAATAAACAACAATAATAACAACAACGTCAAATAAGCAACAATAATAACAACAATAACAATTACAACAACAACAACAACGTCAAATAAACAACATTAACAACGTCAAATAAACAGCAACAACAACAACGTCAAATAAAAAACAAAAACAACAACATCAACAACAACAAAAACATCAAATAAACAACAACAACAACAACAACGTCAATAACAACAACTACGTCAAATAAACAACAATAACAACAACGTCAAATAAACAACAACAACAACAACAATATCAACAACAACAACGTCAAATAAACAACAACAACTAAAACAACATCAAATAAACAACAAGAACAACAACAACGTCAAATAAACAACAACAACGTCAAATAAAAAACAACAACAACAACAACATCAACAACAACAAAAACGTCAAATAAGCAACAACAACAACAACAACGTCAATAACAACAACTACGTCAAATAAACAACAACAACAACGTCATATAAACAACAACAACAATGTTAATAACAACAACGTCAAATAAAAAACAACAACAACGTTAAATAAACAACAACAACTAAAACAACATCAAATAAACAACAACAACAACAATTTCAAATAAACAACAACAACAACGTCAACAATAACGTCAAATAAACAACAACAACAACAACGTCAAATAAATAACAACAATAACGTCAAATAAACAACTAAAACAACGACAACAACAACGTCAAATAAAGAACAACAACAACAACAACGTTAAATAAACAACAACAACAACAACAACAACGTCAAATGAATAACAACAACAACAACGTCAAATAAACAACAACAATAACAACAACGTCAAATAAGCAACAACAATAACAACAATAACAAATACAACAACAATAACAAATACAACAACAACAACAATGTCAAATAAACAACAACAACGTCAAATAAACAACAACAACAACAATGTCAAAAAAATAGCAACAATAACAACAACGTCAAATAAGCAAAAACAACAACAACAACAACAACAACAAATACAACAATAACAACAACAACAAATACAACAATAACAACAATAACAACAACATCAAATAACAAAAACAACGTCAAATAAACAACAATAACAACGTCAAATAAACAACAACAACAACAACGTCAAATAAACAATAACAACAACAACGTCAAATAAATAACAACAACAACAACGTCAAATAAACAACAATAACAACAACGTCAAATAAACAACAACAACAACAACAACGTCAAATAAACAACAACAACAATGTCAAATTAACAACAACAACAACAAAACCTATAAAAACAACAACAACGTCAATTAAACAACAACAACAACAACGTCAAATAAAAAACAACAACAACATCAATAACAACAAAAACGTCAAATAAACAACAACAACAACAACGTCAATAACAACAACTACGTCAAATAAACAACAACAACAACAACAACAACAACAACAACAACGTCAAATAATTAACAACAACTAAAACAACATCAAATAAACAACAACAACAACAACGTCAAATAAACAACAACAACAATAACAATAATGTCAAATAAACAACAACAATAACAACGTCAAATAAATAACAACAACAACAACAATGTCAAATAAACAACAACAAGAACGTCAAATAAACAACAACAACAACAACAATGTCAACAACAACAACATCAAATAAAGAACAACAACAACAACAACGTCAAATAAAAAACAACAACGTCAAATAAAAAACAACAACAACAACAACAACAACAAAAACATCTAATAAACATCAACAACAACGTCAATAACAACAACTACGTCAAATAAACAACAACAATAACAACGTCAAATAAACAACAACAACAACAATGTCAATAACAACAACATCAAATAAAAAACAACAAAAATGTCAAATAAACAACAACAACTAAAACAACATCAAATAAACAACAACAACAACAACAACAACGTCAAATAAACAACAACAACAAAAACAACATCAAATAAACAACAACAACAACGTAAAATAAACAACAACAACAACAACGTCAACAACAACAACAACAACAACAATGTCAAATAAACAACAACAACAACAACGTCAAATAAACAACAACAACAACAACGTCAAATTAACAACAACAACAACGTCAAATAAACAACAACAACAACAACGTCAAAAAAACAACAACAACAACAACGTCAAATAAACAACAACAACACCAACAATAACAACAACAAAAACAACAACAACAGCAACGTCAAATAAACAACAAAAACAACAACAACAATGTCAACAACATTAACAACGTCAAATAAACAACAACAACAACAACGTCAAATAAACAACAATAACAACATCAAATAAACAACAACAACAACAATGTCAAATAAACAACAACAACAACAACAACGTCAAATAAACAACAACAACAACAATGTCAACAACACCAACATCAAATAAAGAACAACAACAACAACAACGTCAACAACAACAAAAACGTCTAATAAACATCAACAACAACGTCAATAACAACAACTACGTCAAATAAACAACAACAATAACAACGTCAAATAAACAACAACAATAACAATGTCAATAACAACAACATCAAATAAAAAACAACAAAAATCTCAAATAAACAACAACAACTAAAACAACATCAAATAAACAACAACAACAACAACGTCAAATAAACAACAATAACTAAAACAACATCAAATAAACAACAACAACAACAACGTAAAATAAACAACAACAACAACGTCAACAACAACAACAACAACATCAACAATGTCAAATAAACAACAACAACAACAACGTCAAATAAACAACAACAACAACAACGTCAAATTAACAACAACAACAACGTCAAATAAACAACAACAACAACAACAACAACAACGTCAAATAAACAACAACAACAACAACGTCAAATAAACACCAACAACATCAACAATAACAACAACAAAAACAACAACAACAGCAACGTCAAATAAACAACAAAAACAACAACAACAATGTCAACAACATTAACAACATCAAATAAACAACAACAACAACAACAACGTCAAATAAACAACAACAACAACAACATCAACAACAACAACGTTAAATAAACAACAACAACAACAATAACAACAATAATAACGTCAAATAAACAACAACAACAACAACAACGTTAAATAAACAACAACAACAACAACAACAAATACAACAACAACAACAACGTCAAATAAACAACAACAACAACGTCAAATAAACAACAACAACAACAACGTCAAATAAACAACAACAACAACGTCAAATAAACAACAACAACAACGACGTCAAATAAATAACAACAACAACAATGTCAAATAAACAACAACAACAACACCGTCAACAACGACAACAATGTCAAATAACAACAACAACAACAACAACAACAACGTCAAATAAACAACAACAACAACAACGTCAAATAAACAACAACAACGTCAAATAAACAACAATAACAACAACGTCAAATGAATAACAACAACAACAACGTCAAATAAACAACAACAATAACAACAACGTCAAATAAGCAACAACAATAACAACAATAACAAATACAACAACAACAACAACAACGTCAAATAAACAACAACAACAACAACAACAACGTCAAATAAACAACAACAACGTCAAAAAATAGCAACAATAACAACAACGTCAAATAAGCAAAAACAACAACAACAACAACAACAACAACAAATACAACAACAACGTCAAATAACAAAAACAACATCAAATAAACAACAATAACAACGTCAAATAAACAACAACAACAACGTCAAATAAACAATAACAACAACAACAACGTCAAATAAATAACAACAACAACAACGTCAAATAAACAACAACAACAACAACGTCAAATAAACAATAACAACAATGTCAAATTAACAACAACAACAACAATAATAAAAACAACAACAACGTCAAATAAACAACAACAACAACAACGTCAAATAAAAAACAACAACAACAACAACATCAATAACAACAAAAACGTCAAATAAACAACAACAACAACAACGTCAATAACAACAACTACGTCAAATAAACAACAACAACAACAACGTCAAATAAACAACAACAACAACAATGTCAACAACAACAACGTCAAATATAAAACAATAACAACTAAAACAACATCAAATAAACAACAACAACATCAACGTCAAATAAAAAACAACAACATCAACAACAACAAAAATGTCAAATAAACAACCACAACAACGTCAATAACAACAACTACGTCAAATAAACAACAACAACAACAACGTCAAATAAACAACAACAACTAAAACAACATCTAATAAACAACAACAACAACAACGTCAAATAAACAACAACAACTAAAACAACATCAAATAAACAACAACAACAACAACAACGTCAAATAAACAACAACAATAATAACAATAATGTCAAATAAACAACAACAACAACAACGTCAAATAAATAACAACAACAACAACAACAACAATGTCAAATAAACAACAACAACAACAACAACAACGTCAAATAAAAAACAACAACGTCAAATAAAAAACAACAACAACAACAACATCAACAACAACAAAAACATCTAATAAACATCAACAACAACGTCAATAACAACAACTACGTCAAATAAACAACAACAATAACAACGTCAAATAAACAACAACAACAACAACAACAATGTCAATAACAACAACATCAAATAAAAAACAACAAAAATGTCAAATAAACAACAACAACTAAAACAACATCAAATAAACAACAACAACAACAACAACAACGTCAAATAAACAACAACAACAAAAACAACATCAAATAAACAACAACAACAACAACGTAAAATAAACAACAACAACAACAACGTCAACAACAACAACAACAACAACAACAATGTCAAATAAACAACAACAACAACAACGTCAAATAAACAACAACAACAACAACAACGTCAAATTAACAACAACAACAACGTCAAATAAACAACAACAACAACAACGTCAAAAAAACAACAACAACAACAACAACGTCAAATAAACAACAACAACACCAACAATAACAACAACAAAAACAACAACAACATCAACGTCAAATAAACAACAAAAACAACAACAACAATGTCAACAACATTAACAACGTCAAATAAACAACAACAACAACGTCAAATAAACAACAATAACAACATCAAATAAACAACAACAACAACAATGTCAAATAAACAACAACAACAACGTCAAATAAACAACAACAACAACAATGTCAACAACACCAACATCAAATAAAGAACAACAACAACAACATCGTCAACAACAATAAACAACAACATTAACAATGTCAAATAAACAACAACAACAACGTCAACAACCACAACGTCAAATAAACAACAACAATAACAACAACAATAACAACGTCAAATAAACAACAACAACAACGTCAAATAAACAACAACAACAACAACGTCAAATAAATAACAACAACAACAACAACAAATACAACAACAATAACAACTTCAAATAACAACAACAACGTCAAATAAACAACAACAACAACGTCAAATAAACAACAACGTCAAATAAACAACAACAACAACAACAATAATGTCAAATAAACAACAACAACAACGTCAAATGAATAACAACAACAACAACAATGTCCAATAAACAACAACAACAATGTCCAATAAACAACAACAACGTCAACAACAACAACGTCAAATAAACAACAACAACAATGTCAAATAAACAACAACGGCAACAACAACAACAACGTCAAATAAACAACAATAACTATGTCAACAACAACAATAACAACATCTAATAAACAACAACAACAACAACAACGTCAACAATAACAACAAAGTCAAATAAACAACAACAACAACAACAACAACAACATCAAATAAACAACAACAACAACAACAACGTTAACAACAATGTCAAATAAACAACAACAACAACGTCAAATAAATAACAACAACAACGTCAAATAAACAACAAAAACAACGACAACAACAACGTAAAATAAAGAACAACAACAACAACAACAATAACGTCAAATAAACAACAACAACAACAACGTCAAATGAATAACAACAACAACAAGGTCAAATAAACAACAATAATAACAACAACGTCAAATAAGCAACAATAATAACAACAATAACAATTACAACAACAACAACAACGTCAAATAAACAACATTAACAACGTCAAATAAACAGCAACAACAACAACGTCAAATAAAAAACAACAACAACAACATCAACAACAACAAAAACATCAAATAAACAACAACAACAACAACGTCAATAACAACAACTACGTCAAATAAACAACAATAACAACAACGTCAAATAAACAACAACAACAACAACGTCAAATAAACAACAACAACAATAACAATGTCAACAACAACAACGTCAAATAAACAACAACAACTAAAACAACATCAAATAAACAACAAGAACAACAACAACGTCAAATAAACAACAACAACGTCAAATAAAAAACAACAACATCAACAACAACAAAAACGTCAAATAAGCAACAACAACAACAACAACGTCAATAACAACAACTACGTCAAATAAACAACAACAACAACGTCATATAAACAACAACAACAACAATGTCAATAACAACAACGTCAAATAAAAAACAACAACAACGTTAAATAAACAACAACAACTAAAACAACATCAAATAAACAACAACAACAACAATTTCAAATAAACAACAACAACAACGTCAACAACAACGTCAAATAAACAACAACAACAACAACAACGTCAAATAAATAACAACAATAGCGTCAAATAAACAACTAAAACAACGACAACAACAACGTCAAATAAAGAACAACAACAACAACAACGTCAAATAAACAACAACAACAACAACAACGTCAAATGAATAACAACAACAACAACGTCAAATAAACAACAACAATAACAACAACGTCAAATAAGCAACAACAATAACAACAATAACAAATACAACAACAACAACAATGTCAAATAAACAACAACAACGTCAAATAAACAACAACAACAATGTCAAAAAAATAGCAACAATAACAACAACGTCAAATAAGCAAAAACAACAACAACAACAACAACAACAACAAATACAACAATAACAACAACAACAAATACAACAATAACAACAACAACAACAACATCAAATAACAAAAACAACGTTAAATAAACAACAATAACAACGTCAAATAAACAACAACAACAACAACGTCAAATAAACAATAACAACAACAACGTCAAATAAATAACAACAACAACAACGTCAAATAAACAACAACAACAACAACGTCAAATAAACAACAACAACAACAACAACGTCAAATAAACAACAACAACAATGTCAAATTAACAACAACAACAAAACCTATAAAAACAACAACAACGTCAAATAAACAACAACAACAACAACAACGTCAAATAAAAATCAACAACAACAACATCAATAACAACAAAAACGTCAAATAAACAACAACAACAACAACGTCAATAACAACAACTACGTCAAATAAACAACAACAACAACAACAACGTCAAATAATTAACAACAACTAAAACAACATCAAATAAACAACAACAACAACAACGTCAAATAAACAACAACAACAATAACAATAATGTCAAATAAACAACAACAACAACAACGTCAAATAAATAACAACAACAACAACAATGTCAAATAAACAACAACAACAACAATGTCAAATAAACAACAACAACAACAACAATGTCAACAACAACAACATCAA
>OX451735.1:1387564538-1387574538 GCA_948472305.1 Vicia faba | reverse complement strand
ACAATAACAACGTCAAATAAACAACAACAATAACGTCAAATAAACAACAACAACAACGTCAAATAAACAACAACAACAACAACAAATACAACAACAACAACAACAACTTCAAATAACAACAACAACGTCAAATAAACAACAACAACAACGTCAAATAAACAACAATGTCAAATAAACAACAATGTCAAATAAACAACAACAACAACAACGTCAAATAAATAACAACAACAACAACGTCCAATAAACAACAACAACAACAATGTCAAATAAACAACACTAACAACGTCAAATTAACAACAACCACAACAATAACAACAACAACAACGTCAAATAAACAACAACAACAACAACAACAACGTCAAATAAAAAACAACAACAACAACAACATCAACAACAACAAAAACGTCAAATAAACAACAACAACAACAACAATAACAACGTCAATAACAACAACTACGTCAAATAAAGAACAACAACGTCAAATAAACAACAACAACAACAACAACAACAATAATGTAAAATAAAAAACAACAACAACAACGTCAAATAAATAACAACAACAACAACAATGTCAAATAAACAACAACGTCAAATAAACAACAACAACAACGTCAAATAAACAACAACAACAACGTCAAATAAATAACAACAACAACAACAATGTCAAATAAACAACAACAATAACAACACCGTCAACAACAACAACAATGTCAAATAAACAACAACAACAACGTCAAATAAACAACAACAACAACAACGTCAAATTAACAACAACAACAACAACGTCAAATAAAAAACAACAACTACAACATCAACAACAACAAAAACGTCAAATAAACAACAACAACAACAACAACAACAACAACAACAACTACGTCAAATAAACAACAACAACAACAACAACGTCAAATAAACAACAACAACAACGTCAAATAAACAACAACAACAACAACGTCAAATTAACAACAACAACAATAACAACGTCAAATAAAAAACAACAACAACAACATCAACAACAACAAATACGTCAAATAAACAACAACAACAACAACAACGTCAATAACAACAACTACGTCAAATAAACAACAACAACAACAACGTCAAATAAACAACAACAACAATGTCAACAACAACAACGTCAAATAAAAAACAACAACAACAACATCAAATAAACAACAACAACAACAACAATGTCAACAACAACAACGTCAAATAAAAAACAACAACAACGTCAAATAAACAACAACAACTGAAACAACATCAAATAAACAACAACAACAATAACAACGTCAAATAAACAACTACAACAACAACAATGACAACAACAAAAACAACAACAACAACAACAACAACAACGTCAAATAAACAACAAAAACAACAACAACAATGTCAACAACATTAACAACATCTAATAAACAACAACAACAACGTCAAATAAACAACAATAACAACAATGTCAACAACAACGTCAAATAAACAACAACAACAACAACAATAACAACGTCAAATAAACAACAACAATAACGTCAAATAAACAACAACAACAACGTCAAATAAACAACAACAACAACAAATACAACAACAACAACTTCAAATAACAACAACAACGTCAAATAAACAACAACAACGTCAAATAAACAACAATGTCAAATTAACAACAACGTCAAATAAACAACAACAACAACAACGTCAAATAAATAACAACAACAACAACGTCTAATAAACAACAACAACAACAACAATGTCAAATAAACAACAACAACAACGTCAAATTAACAACAACAACAACAATAACAACAACAACAACGTCAAATAAACAACAACAACAACAACAACGTCAAATAAAACAACAATGTCAAATAAACAACAACAACAACAACAACGTCAAATAAACAACAACAACAACAACGTCAAATAAAAAACAACAACAACAACAACAACATCAACAACAACAAAAACGTCAAATAAACAACAACATCAACAACAATAACAACGTCAATAACAACAACTACGTCAAATAAACAACAACAACGTCAAATAAACAACAACAACAACAATAACAATAATGTCAAATAAAAAACAACAACAACAACGTCAAATAAATAACAACAACAACAACAATGTCAAATAAACAACAACGTCAAATAAACAACAACGTCAAATAAACAACAACAACAACGTCAAATAAACAACAACAACAACAACACTGTCAAATAAATAACAACAACAACAACAATGTCAAATAAACAACAACAATAACAACACCGTCAACAACAACAACAATGTCAAATAAACAACAACAACAACGTCAAATAAACAACAACAACAACAACGTTAAATTAACAACAACAACAACAACGTCAAATAAAAAACAACAACAACAACATCAACAACAACAAAAACGTCAAATAAACAACAACAACAACAACAACAACGTCAATAACAACAACTACGTCAAATAAACAACAACAACAACAACGTCAAATAAACATCAACAACAACAACAATGTCAACAACAACAACGTCAAATAAAAAACAACAACAACATCAAATAAACAACAACAACAACAATGTCAACAACAACAACGTCAAATAAAAAACAACAACAACGTCAAATAAACAACAACAACTAAAACAACATCAAATAAACAACAACAACAATAACAACGTCAAATAAACAACTACAACAACAACAATGACAACAACAAAAACAACAACAACAACAACAACGTCAAATAAACAACAAAAATAACAACAATGTCAACAACATTAACAACGTCTAATAAACAACAACAACAACAACGTCAAATAAACAACAACAACAACAATGTCAACAACAACGTCAAATAAACAACAACAACAACAACAACAATAACAACGTCAAATAAACAACAACAATAACGTCAAATAAACAACAACAACAACAACGTCAAATAAACAACAACAACAACAACAAATACAACAACAACAACAACAACTTCAAATAACAACAACAACGTCAAATAAACAACAACAACAACGTCAAATAAACAACAACAACAACGTCAAATAAACAACAATGTCAAATAAACAACAACGTCAAATAAACAACAACAACAACAACAACAACGTCAAATAAATAACAACAACAACAACGTCCAATAAACAACAACAACAATGTCAAATAAGCAACAACAACAACAACGTCAAATTAACAACAACAACAACAATAACAACAACAACAACGTCAAATAAACAACAACAACAACGTCAAATAAAAAACAACAACAACAACAACATCAACAACAACAAAAACGTCAAATAAACAACAACAACAACAACAATAACAACGTCAATAACAACAACTACGTCAAATAAACAACAACAACGTCAAATAAACAACAACAACAACAACAATAATGTCAAATAAAAAACAACAACAACAACGTCAAATAAATAACAACAACAACAACAATGTCAAATAAACAACAACGTCAAATAAACAACAACGTCAAATAAACAACAACAACAACGTCAAATAAACAACAACAACAACAACAACGTCAAATAAATAACAACAACAACAACAATGTCAAATAAACAACAACAACAACAACACCGTCAACAACAACAACAATGTCAAATAAACAACAACAACAACAACGTCCAATAAACAACAACAACAACAACGTCAACAACAACAACAAGAACGTCAAATAAACAACAAGAACGTTAAATAAACAACAACGTCAACAACAACAACAACAACGTCAAATAAATAAGAACAACTTTGTCAACAACAACAACAACAACATCAAATAAACAATAACAACAACAACGTCAACAACAACAACGTCAAATAAACAACAACAACAACAACGTCAACAACAACGTCAAATAAACAACAACAACAACGTCAAATAAATAACAACAACAACGTCAAGTAAACAACAAAAACAACGACAACAACAACGTCATATGAAGAACAACAACAACTACGTCAAATAAATAACAACAACAACAACATCAAATAAATAACAACAACAACAACGTCAAATAAACAACAACAATAACAACAACGTCAAATAAGTAACAACAATAACAACAATAACAAATACAACAACAACAACAACGTCAAATAAACAACAACAACAACAACGTCAAATAAACAACAACAACAACAACGTCAAATAAACAACAACAACAACAACAACAACGTCAAATTAACAACAACAACAACAACGTCAAATAAAATTAGCAACAACAACAACGTATAATAAATAACAACAACAACAATGTCAAATAAACAACAACAACAACAACACCGTCAACAACAATAACAATGTTAAATAAACAACAACAACAACGTCCAATAAACAACAACAACAACAACAACGTCAACAACAACAACAACGTCAAATAAACAACAACAACAACGTCAAATAAACAACAACGGCAACAACAACAACAACGTCAAATAAACAACAACAACTATGTCAACAACAATAACAACATCAAATAAACAACAACAATAACAACGTCAACAACAACAACGTCAAATAAACAACAACAACAACAACAACGTCAAATAAACACCACCAAAAACAACGTTAACAACAACGTCAAATAAACAACCACAACAACAACGTCAAATAAATAACAACAACAACGTCAAATAAACAACAAAAACAACAACAACAACAACGTCAAATAAAGAACAACAACAACAACAACAACGTCAAATAAACAACAACAACAACAACAACGTCAAATAAATAACAATAACGACAACGTCAAATAAACAACAACAATAACAACAACGTCAAATAAGCAACAACAATAACAACAATAACAAATATAACAACAACAACAACAACAACGTCAAATAAACATTAACAACAATAACGTCAAATAAATAACAACAACAACAACGTCAAATAAACAACAACAATAACAACGTCAAATAAATAGCAACAATAACAACAACGTCAAATAAGCAACAACAACAACAACAAATACAACAACAACAACAACGTAAAATAACAAAAACAACGTCAAATAAACAACAATAACAACGTCCAATAAACAGCAACAACAACAACAACAACGTCAAATAAACAATAACAACAACAGCAACGTCAAATAAATAACAACAACAACAACGTCAAATAAACAACAACAACAACAACAACAACGTCAAATAAACAACAACAACAATGTCAAATAAACAACAACAACAACAACGTCAAATTAACAACAACAACAACAACAACGTCAATAAAAAAAACAACAACAACAACATCGACAACAACAAAAATGTCAAATAAACAACAACAACAACAACAACAACAACGTCAATAACAACAACTACGTCAAATAAACAACAACAACAACAACGTCAAATAAAAAACAACAACAATGTCAACAACAACAACGTCAAATAAAAAACAACAACAACAACATCAAATAAACAACAACAACAACAACACTGTCAACAACAACAACGTCAAATAAAAAACAACAACAACGTCAAATAAACAACAACAACTGAAACAACATCAAATAAACAACAACAACAATAACAACGTCAAATAAACAACTACAACAACAACAATGACAACAACAAAAACAACAACAACAACAACAACAACGTCAAATAAACAACAAAAACAACAACAACAATGTCAACAACATTAACAACGTCTAATAAACAACAACAACAACAACGTCAAATAAACAACAACAGCAACAATGTCAACAACAACGTCAAATAAACCACAACAACAACAACAATAACAACGTCAAATAAACAACAACAATAACGTCAAATAAACAACAACAACAACGTCAAATAAACAACAACAACAACAACAAATACAACAACAACAACAACAACTTCAAATAACAACAACAACGTCAAATAAACAACAACAACGTCAAATAAACAACAATGTCAAATAAACAACAACGTCAAATAAACAACAACAACAACAACGTCAAATTAATAACAACAACAACAACGTCTAATAAACAACAACAACAACAATGTCAAATAAACAACAACAACAACAACGTCAAATTAACAACAACAACAACAATAACAACAACAACAACGTCAAATAAACAACAACAACAACAACGTCAAATAAAACAACAATGTCAAATAAACAACAACAACAACAACAACAACGTCAAATAAACAACAACAACAACAACGTCAAATAAAAAACAACAACAACAACATCATCAACAACAACAAAAACGTCAAATAAACAACAACAACAACAACAACAATAACAACGTCAATAACAA
The DNA here is from genome assembly GCA_948472305.1 of Vicia faba. Taxonomy (NCBI): domain Eukaryota; kingdom Viridiplantae; phylum Streptophyta; class Magnoliopsida; order Fabales; family Fabaceae; genus Vicia; species Vicia faba. The sequence goes on along the minus strand of OX451735.1, from coordinate 1,387,568,247 downwards.
CAACTACGTCAAATAAACAACAACAACGTCAAATAAACAACAACAACAACAATAACAATAATGTCAAATAAAAAACAACAACAACAACGTCAATTAAATAACAACAACAACAACAATGTCAAATAAACAACAACGTCAAATAAACAACAACGTCAAATAAACAACACCGTCAAATAAACAACAACAACAACAACAACGTCAAATAAATAACAACAACAACAACAATGTCAAATAAACAACAACAATAACAACACCGTCAACAACAACAACAATGTCAAATAAACAACAACAACAACAACGTCAAATAAACAACCACAACAACAACGTCAAATAAAAAACAACAACAACAACATCAACAACAACAAAAACGTCAAATAAACAACAACAACAACAACGTCAAATAAACAACAACAACAACAACGTCAAATAAACATCAACAACAACAACAATGTCAACAACAACAACGTCAAATAAAAAACAACAACAACAACATCAAATAAACAACAACAACAACAATGTCAACAACAATAACGTCAAATAAAAAACAACAACAACGTCAAATAAACAACAACAACTAAAACAACATCAAATAAACAACAACAACAATAACAACGTCAAATAAACAACTACAACAACAACAATGACAACAACAAAAACAACAACAACAACAACAACGTAAAATAAACAACAAAAACAACAACATTAACAACGTCTAATAAACAACAACAACAACAACGTCAAATAAACAACAACAACAACAATGTCAACAACAACGTCAAATAAACAACAACAACAACAACAACAATAACAACGTCAAATAAACAACAACAATAACGTCAAATAAACAACAACAACAACGTCAAATAAACAACAACAACAACAACAAATACAACAACAACAACAACAACTTCAAATAACAACAACAACGTCAAATAAACAACAACAACAACGTCAAATAAACAACAACAACAACGTCAAATAAACAACAATGTCAAATAAACAACAACGTCAAATAAACAACAACAACAACAACGTCAAATAAATAACAACAACAACAACGTCCAATAAACAACAACAACAACAATGTCAAATAAGCAACAACAACAACAACAACGTCAAATTAACAACAACAACAACAATAACAACAACAACAACGTCAAATAAACAACAACAACAACAACAACGTCAAATAAAAAACAACAACAACAACAACATCAACAACAACAAAAACGTCAAATAAACAACAACAACAACAATAATAACAACGTCAATAACAACAACTACGTCAAATAAACAACAACAATGTCAAATAAACAACAACAACAACAACAATAATGTCAAATAAAAAACAACAACAACAACGTCAAATAAATAACAACAACAACAACAATGTCAAATAAACAACAACGTCAAATAAACAACAACGTCAAATAAACAACAACAACAACGTCAAATAAACAACAACAACAACAACGTCAAATAAATAACAACAACAACAACAATGTCAAATAAACAACAACAACAACAACACCGTCAACAACAACAACAATGTCAAATAAACAACAACAACAACAACGTCCAATAAACAACAACAACAACAACAACGTCAACAACACCAACAAGAACGTCAAATAAACAACAACAACAACGTCAAATAAACAACAACGTCAACAACAACAACAACAACGTCAAATAAATAAGAACAACTTTGTCAACAACAACAACAACAACATCAAATAAACAATAACAACAACAACGTCAACAACAACAACGTCAAATAAACAACAACAACAACAACGACAACGTCAAATAAACAACAACAACAACAACGTCAACAACAACGTCAAATAAACAACAACAACAACGTCAAATAAATAACAACAACAACGTCAAGTAAACAACAAAAACAACGACAACAACAACGTCAAATGAAGAACAACAACAACAACGTCAAATAAATAACAACAACAACAACATCAAATGAATAACAACAACAACAACGTCAAATAAACAACAACAATAACAACAACGTCAAATAAGCAACAACAATAACAACAATAACAAATACAACAACAACAACAACAACAACAACGTCAAATAAACAACAACAACAACAACGTCAAATAAACAAGAACAACAACAACGTCAAATAAACAACAACAACAACAACAACGTCAAATTAACAACAACAACAACAACGTCAAATAAAATTAGCAACAACAACAACGTATAATAAATAACAACAACAACAATGTCAAATAAACAACAACAACAACAACACCGTCAACAACAATAACAATGTTAAATAAACAACAACAACAACGTCCAATAAACAACAACAACAACAACGTCAACAACAACAACAACAACGTCAAATAAACAACAACAACAACGTCAAATAAACAACAACGGCAACAACAACAACAACGTCAAATAAACAACAACAACTATGTCAACAACAATAACAACATCAAATAAACAACAACAATAACAACGTCAACAACAACAACGTCAAATAAACAACAACAACAACAACAATGTCAAATAAACACCACCAAAAACAACGTTAACAACAACGTCAAATAAACAACAACAACAACAACGTCAAATAAATAACAACAACAACGTCAAATAAACAACAAAAACAACAACAACAACAACGTCAAATAAAGAACAACAACAACAACAACAACGTCAAATAAACAACAACAACAACAACGTCAAATAAATAACAATAACGACAACGTCAAATAAACAACAACAATAACAACAACGTCAAATAAGCAACAACAATAACAACAATAACAAATATAACAACAACAACAACAACGTCAAATAAACATTAACAACAATAACGTCAAATAAATAACAACAACAACAACGTCAAATAAACAACAACAATAACAACGTCAAATAAATAGCAACAATAACAACAACGTCAAATAAGCAACAACAACAACAACAAATACAACAACAACACCAACGTAAAATAACAAAAACAACGTCAAATAAACAACAATAACAACGTCCAATAAACAACAACAACAACAACAACGTCAAATAAACAATAACAACAACAACAACGTCAAATAAATAACAACAACAACAACGTCAAATAAACAACAACAACAACAACAACGTCAAATAAACAACAACAACAACAACAACGTCAAATAAACAACAACAACAACAACGTCAAATTAACAACAACAACAACAACAACGTCAAATAAAAAACAACAACAACAACATCAACAACAACAAAAATGTCAAATAAACAACAACAACAACAACAACAACAACAACAACGTCAATAACAACAACTACGTCAAATAAACAACAACAACAACAACGTCAAATAAACAACAACAACAATGTCAACAACAACAACGTCAAATAAAAAACAACAACAACAACATCAAATAAACAACAACAACAACAACAATGTCAACAACAACAACGTCAAATAAAAAACAACAACAACGTCAAATAAACAACAACAACTGAAACAACATCAAATAAACAACAACAACAATAACAACGTCAAATAAACAACTACAACAACAACAATGACAACAACAAAAACAACAACAACAACAACAACAACGTCAAATAAACAACAAAAACAACAACAACAATGTCAACAACATTAACAACGTCTAATAAACAACAACAACAACAACGTCAAATAAACAACAACAGCAACAATG
>OX451735.1:1387547038-1387562038 GCA_948472305.1 Vicia faba | reverse complement strand
ACAACAACAACATCAAATGAATAACAACAACAACAACGTCAAATAAACAACAACAATAACAACAACGTCAAATAAGCAACAACAATAACAACAATAACAAATACAACAACAACAACAACGTCAAATAAACAACAACAACAACAACGTCAAATAAACAACAACAACAACAACGTCAAATAAACAACAACAACAACAACAACAACGTCAAATTAACAACAACAACAACAACAACGTCAAATAAAATTAGCAACAACAACAACGTCAAATAAATAACAACAACAACAATGTCAAATAAACAACAACAACAACAACAACACCGTCAACAACAATAACAATGTCAAATAAACAACAACAACAACGTCCAATAAACAACAACAACAACAACGTCAACAACAACAACAACAACGTCAAATAAACAACAACAACAACGTCAAATAAACAACAACGGCAACAATAACAACAACGTCAAATAAACAACAACGGCAACAATAACAACAACGTCAAATAAACAACAACAACTATGTCAACAACAATAACAACATCAAATAAACAACAACAATAACAACGTCAACAACAACAACGTCAAATAAACAATAACAGCAACAACAACGTCAAATAAACACCACCAAAAACAATGTTAACAACAACGTCAAATAAACAACAACAACAACAACGTCAAATAAACAACAACAACAACAACGTCAAATAAATAACAACAACAACGTCAAATAAACAACAAAAACAACAACAACAACAACGTCAAATAAAGAACAACAACAACAACAACGTCAAATAAACAACAACAACAACAACAACAACGTCAAATGAATAACAATAACGACAACGTCAAATAAACAACAACAATAACAACAACGTCAAATAAGCAACAACAATAACAACAATAACAAATATAACAATAACAACAACAACGTCAATTAAACATTAACAACAATAACGTCAAATAAATAACAACAACAACAACGTCAAATAAACAACAACAATAACAACGTCAAATAAATAGCAATAATAACAACAACGTCAAATAAGCAACAACAACAACAACAAAGACAACAACAACAACGTAAAATAACAAAAACAACGTCAAATAAACAACAATAACAACGTCCAATAAACAACAACAACAACAACAACGTCAAATAAATAATAACAACAACAACAACGTCAAATAAATAACAACAACAACAACGTCAAATAAACAACAACAACAACAACGTCAAATAAACAACAACAACAACGTCAAATAAACAACAACAACAACAACGTCAAATTAACAACAACAACAACAACGTCAAATAAAATTAGCAACAACAACAACGTCAAATAAATAACAACAACAACAATGTCAAATAAACAACAACAACAACAACACCGTCAACAACAATAACAATGTCAAATAAACAACAACAACAACGTCCAATAAACAACAACAACAACAACGTCAACAACAACAACAACAACGTCAAATAAACAACAACAACAACGTCAAATAAACAACAACGGCAACAACAACAACGTCAAATAAACAACAACAACTATGTCAACAACAACAATAACAACATCAAATAAACAACAACAATAACAACGTCAACAACAACAACAACGTCAAATAAACAACAACAACAACAACAACAACAACAACGTCAAATAAACACCAACAACAACCACGTTAACAACAACGTCAAATAAACAACAACACCAACAACAACAACGTCAAATAAATAACAACAACAACGTCAAATAAACAACAAAAACAACAACCACAACAACAACAACGTCAAATAAAGAACAACAACAACAACAACAACAACGTTAAATAAACAACAACAACAACAACAACGTCAACTGAATAACAACAACAACAACGTCAAATAAACAACAACAATAACAATAACGTCAAATAAGCAACAACAATAACAACAATAACAAATATAACAACAACAACAACAACGTCAAATAAACAACAACAACAATAACGTCAAATAAATAACAACAACAACAACGTCAAATAAACAACAACAATAACAACGTCAAATAAATAGCAACAATAACAAAACGTCAAATAAGCAACAACAACAACAACAACGTCAAATTAAAAACAACAACAACAACAACAACATCAACAACAACAAAAACGTCAAATAAACAACAACAACAACAACAACAACAACAACTTCAATAAAAATAACTACGTCAAATAAACAACAACAACAACAACAACAACAATGTCAACAACAACAACGTCAAATAAAAAACAACAACAAGAACGTCAAATAAACAACAACAACAACAACAATGTCAACAACAACAACGTCAAATAAAAAACAACAACAACGTCAAATAAACAACAACAACAAAAACGTCAAACAAACAACTACAACAACAACAACAACAACAATGTCAAATAAACAACAACAACAACAACATCAAATGAATAACAACAACAACAACGTCAAATAAACAACAACAACAACAATGTCAAATAAACAACAACAACAACAACGTCAAATAAACAACAACAACACCAACAATAACAACAACAAAAACAACAACAACAATAACAACGTCAAATAAACAACAAAAACAACAACAACTATGTCAACAGCATTAACAACGTCAAATAAACAACAACAACAACACTAACAACGTCAAATAAACAACAACAACAACAACGTCAACAACAACGTCAAATAAACAACAACAACAATAACAATGTCAAATAAACAACAACAATAACGTCAAATAAACAACAACAATAACAAATACAACAACAACAACAACGTCAAATAAACAACAACAACAACAACATCAAATAAACAACAACAAAAACAACAACGTCAAATAAACAACAACAATAACAACGTCAAATAAATAGCAACAATAACAACAACGTCAAATAAGCAACAATAACAACAACAAATACAACAACAACAACAACGTAAAATAACAATAACAACGTCAAATAAACAACAATAACAACGTCAAATAAACAACAACAACAACAACGTCAAATAAACAATAACAACAACAACAACGTCAAATAAATAACAACAACAACAACATCAAATAAACAACAACAACAACAACAACGTCAAATAAACAACAACAACAACGTCAAATAAACAACAACAACAACAACAACGTCAAATTAACAACAACAACAACAACGTCAAATAAACAATAACAACAACAACAACGTCAAATAAATAACAACAACAACAACATCAAATAAACAACAACAACAACAACAACAACAACAACGTCAAATAAACAACAACAACAACAACGTCAAATAAACAACAACAACAACAATGTCAAATAAACAACAACAACAACAACAACAACGTCAAATAAACAACAACAACAACAACGTCAAATAAAAAACAACAACAACAACAACATCAACAACAACAAAAATGTCAAATAAACAACAACAACAACAACAACGTCAATAACAACAACTACGTCAAATAAACAACAACCACAACATCAAATAAACAACAACAACAACAATGTCAACAACAACAACGTCAAATATAAAATAACAACAACAACATCAAATAAACAATAACAACAACAATGTCAACAACAACAACGTCAAATAAAAAACAACAACATCGTCAAATAAATAACAACAACTAAAACAACATCAAATAAACAACAACAACAACAACAACAACGTCGAATAAACAACAACAACAACGTCAACAACAACAACAACAACAATGTCAAATAAACAACAACAACAACAACAACAACGTCAAATAAACAACAACAACAACGTCAAATAAACAACAACAACAACAATGTCAAATAAACAACAACAACACCAACAATAACAACAACAAAAATAACAACAACAACAACAACAACATCAAATAAACAACAACAACAACAACAACAACGTCGAATAAACAACAACAACAACGTCAACAACAACAACAACAACAATGTCAAATAAACAACAACAACAACGTCAAATTAACAACCACAACAACGTCAGATAAACAACAACAACAACAACGTCAAATAAACAACAACAACAACAACAACAACGTCAAATAAACAACAACAACACCAACAATAACAACAACAAAAATAACAACAACAACAACAACAACGTCAAATAAACAACAAAAACAACAACAACAATGTCAACAACATTAACAACGTCTAATAAACAACAATAACAACAACGTCAAATAAACAACAACAACAACAACAACGTCAAATAAACAACAACAACAACAATAACAACGTCAAATAAACAACAACAATAACGTCAAATAAATAACAACAACAACGTCAAATAAACAACAACAACAACAAATACAACAACAACAATAATTTCAAATAACAACAACAACGTCAAATAAACAACAACAACAACGTCAAATAAACAACAATGTCAAATAAACAACAACTTCAAATAAACAACAACAACAACAACGTCAAATAAATAATAACAACAACAACGTCAAATAAATAACGTCAAATAAATAACAACAACAACAACGTCAAATAAACAACAACAATAACAACAACGTCAAATAAGCAACAACAATAACAACAATAACAAATACAACAACAACAACAACAACAACGTCAAATAAACAACAACAACAACGTCAAATAAACAACAACAACAACGTCAAATAAACAACAACAACAACGTCAAATAAACAACAACAACAACAACGTCAAATAAAATTAGCAACAACAACAACGTCAAATAAATAACAACAACAACAATGTCAAATAAATGACAACAACAACAACACCGTCAACAACAATAACAATGTCAAATAAACAACAATAACAACGTCCAATAAACAACAACAACAACAACGTCAACAACAACAACAACAACGTCAAATAAACAACAACAACAACGTCAAATAAACAACAACGGCAACAACAACAACAACGTCAAATAAACAACCACAACTATGTCAACAACAATAACAACATCAAATAAACAACAACAATAACAACGTCAACAACAACAACGTCAAATAAACAACAACAACAACAACAACGTCAAATAAACACCACCAAAAACAACGTTAACAACAACGTCAAATAAACAACAACAACAACAACGTCAAATAAATAACAACAACAACGTCAAATAAACAACAAAAACAACAACAACAACAACGTCAAATAGAGAACAACAACAACAACAACATCAAATAAACAACAACAACAACAACAACAACGTCAAATGAATAACAATAACGACAACGTCAAATAAACAACAACAATAACAACAACGTCAAATAAGCAACAACAATAACAACAATAACAAATATAACAACAACAACAACAACGTCAAATAAACATTAACAACAATAACGTCAAATAAATAACAACAACAACAACATCAAATAAACAACAACAATAACAACGTCAAATAAATAGCAACAATAACAACAACGTCAAATGAGCAACAACAACAACAACAAATACAACAACAACAACAACGTAAAATAACAAAATTAACGTCAAATAAACAACAATAACAACGTCCAATAAACAACAACAACAACAACAACAACAACAATGTCAAATAAACAATAACAACAACAACAACGTCAAATAAATAACAACAACAACAACAACGTCAAATAAACAACAACAACAACGTCAAATAAACAACAACAACAACGTCAAATAAACAACAACAACAACAACGTCAAATTAACAACAACAACAACAACGTCAAATAAAATTAGCAACAACAACAACGTCAAATAAATAACAACAACAACAATGTCAAATAAACAACAACAACAACAACACCGTCAACAACAATAACAATGTCAAATAAACAACAACAACAACGTCCAATAAACAACAACAACAACGTCAACAACAACAACAACAACGTCAAATAAACAACAACAACAACGTCAAATAAACAACAACGGCAACAACAACAACGTCAAATAAACAACAACAACTATGTCAACAACAACAATAACAACATCAAATAAACAACAACAATAACAACGTCAACAACAACAACAACGTCAAATAAACAACAACAACAACAACAACAACGTCAAATAAACACCAACAACAACCACGTTAACAACAACGTCAAATAAACAACAACAACAACAACAACGTCAAATAAATAACAACAACAACGTCAAATAAACAACAAAAACAACAACCACAACAACAACAACGTCAAATAAAGAACAACAACAACAACAACAACGTTAAATAAACAACAACAACAACAACGTCAAATGAATAACAACAACAACAACGTCAAATAAACAACAACAATAACAATAACTTCAAATAAGCAATAACAATAACAACAATAACAAATATAACAACAACAACAACAACGTCAAATAAACAACAACAACAATAACGTCAAATAAATAACAACAACAACAACGTCAAATAAACAACAACAATAACAACGTCAAATAAATAGCAACAATAACAACAACGTCAAATAAGCAACAACAACAACAACAACGTCAAATTAAAAACAACAACAACAACATCAACAACAACAAAAACGTCAAATAAACAACATCAACAACAACAACGTCAATAACAATAACTACGTCAAATAAACAACAACAACAACAATGTCAACAACAACAACGTCAAATAAAAAACAACAACAAGAACGTCAAATAAACAACAACAACAACAATGTCAACAACAACAACGTCAAATAAAAAACAACAACAACGTCAAATAAACAACAACAACAACAACGTCAAACAAACAACAACAACAACAACAACAACAACAACATCAAATGAATAACAACAACAACAACGTCAAATAAACAACAACAACAACAACGTCAAATAAACAACAACAACAACAACGTCAAATAAACAACAACAACACCAACAATAACAACAACAAAAACAACAACAACAATAACAATGTCAAATAAACAACAAAAACAACAACAACTATGTCAACAGCATTAACAACGTCAAATAAACCACAACAACAACACTAACAACGTCAAATAAACAACAACAACAACAACGTCAACAACAACGTCAAATAAACAACAACAACAATAACAATGTCAAATAAACAACAACAATAACGTCAAATAAACAACAACAATAACAAATACAACAACAACAACAACGTCAAATAAACAACAACAACAACATCAAATAAACAACAACAAAAACAACAACGTCAAATAAACAACAATAATAACAACGTCAAATAAATAGCAACAATAACAACAACGTCAAATAAGCAACAATAACAACAACAAATACAACAACAACAACAACAACAACAACGTAAAATAACAATAACAACGTCAAATAAACAACAATAACAACGTCAAATAAACAACAACAACAACAACGTCAAATAAACAATAACAACAACAACAACGTCAAATAAATAACAACAACAACAACATCAAATAAACAACAACAACAACAACAACGTCAAATAAACAACAACAACAACGTCAAATAAACAACAACAACAACAACGTCAAATTAACAACAACAACAACAACAACGTCAAATAAACAATAACAACAACAACAACGTCAAATAAATAACAACAACAACAACATCAAATAAACAACAACAACAACAACAACGTCAAATAAACAACAACAACAACGTCAAATAAACAACAACAACAACAATGTCAAATTAACAACAACAACAACAACAACGTCAAATAAACAACAACAACAACAACAACGTCAAATAAAAAACAACAACAACAACAACATCAACAACAACAAAAATGTCAAATAAACAACAACAACAACAACAACGTCAATAACAACAACTACGTCAAATAAACAACAACAACAACATCAAATAAACAACAACAACAACAATGTCAACAACAACAATGTCAAATACAAAACAACAACAACGTCAAATAAACAATAACAACAACAATAACGTCAAATAAAAAAAAACAACATCGTCAAATAAACAACAACAACTAAAACAACATCAAATAAACAACAACAACAACAACAACGTCAAATAAACAACTACAACAACAACGTCAACAACAACAACAACAACAATGTCAAATAAACAACAACAACAACGTCAAATAAACAACAACAACAACAACGTCAAATAAACAACAACAACAACGTCAAATAAACAACAACAACAACAACGTCAAATAAACAACAACAACACCAACAATAACAACAACAAAAATAACAACAACAACAACAACGACAAATAAACAACAAAAACAACAACAACAATGTCAACAACATTAACAACGTCTAATAAACAACAACAACAACAACGTCAAATAAACAACAACAACAACAATAACAACGTCAAATAAACAACAACAATAACGTCAAATAAACAACAACAACAACGTCAAATAAACAACAACAACAACAAATACAACAACAACAATAATTTCAAATAACAACAACAACGTCAAATAAACAACAACAACAACGTCAAATAAACAACAATGTCAAATAAACAACAACGTCAAATAAACAACAACAACAACAACGTCAAATAAATAACAACAACAACAACGTCAAATAAATAACAACACAAACGTCAAATAAACAACAACAACAACAACGTCAAATTAACAACAACAACAACAACAATAACAACAACAACAACGTCAAATAAACAACAACAACAACAACGTCAAATAAAAAACAACAACAACAACAACAACATCAACAACAACAAAAACGTCAAATAAACAACAACAACAACAACAACATGAATAACAACAAGTACGTCAAATAAACATCAACAACAACAACAATGTTAACAACAACAACGTCAAATAAAAAACAACAACAACGTCAAATAAACAACAACAACAACAACAATGTCAACAACAACAATGTCAAATAAAAAACAACACCAACGTCAAATAAACAACAACAACTAAAACAACATCAAATAAACAACAACAACAACAACATCAAATAAACAACTACAACAACAACGTCAACAACAACAACAACAATGTCAAATAAACAACATCAACAACAACAACGTGAAATAAACAACAACAACAACGTCAAATAAACAACAACAGCAACAACAACGTCAAATAAATAACAACAACAACAACGTCAAATAAACAACAACATCAACAACAACAACGTCAAATAAGCAACACAAACACCAACAATAACAACAACAAAAACAACAACAACAATAACAACGTCAAATAAACAACAAAAACAACAACAACTATGTCAACAACATTAACAACGTCAAATAAACACAAACAACAACAAACACATCAAATAAACACCAACAACAATAATGTTAACAACAACGTCAAATAAACAACAACAACAACAATGTCAAATAAATAACAACAACAACAACAATATCAAATAAACAACAACAACAACACCGTCAACAACAACAACAATGTCAAATAACAACAACAACAACGTCCAATAAACAACAACAACAACAACGTCAACAACAACAACAACAAAGTCAAATAAACAACAACAACAACGTCAAATAAACAACAACGTCAACAACAACGTCAACAACAACAACAACGTCAAATAAACAACAACAACTATGTCAACAACAACATCAAATAAACAACAACAACAACCTCAAATAAACAACAATAACAACAACAACAACGTCCAATAAGAAACAACAAAAACAACGTCAATAACAACGTCAAATAAACAACAACAACACCAACAATAATAACAACAACAACAACATCAAATAAACAACAAAAACAACAACAACAATGTCAACAACATTAACAACGTCAAATAAACAACAACAACAACGTCAACAACAACAACAACGTCAAATAAACAACAACAACAACAACAATAACAACGTCAAATAAACAACAATAACAACAACGTCAAATAAATAACAACAACAACAACAACAACGTCAAATAAACAAGAACAACAACAACAACAAATACAACAACAACAACAACAAATACAACAACAACAACTTCAAATAACAACAACAACGTCAAATAAACAACAACAACAACGTCAAATAAACAACAACGTCAAATAAACAACAACAACAACAACAATAATGTCAAATAAAAAACAACAACAACAACGTCAAATAAATAACAACAACAACAACAATGTCAAATAAACAACAACAACAACAACACCGTCAACAACAACAACAATGTCAAATAAACAACAACAACAACGTCGAATAAACAACAACAACAACAATGTCAACAACAACAACAACAACAACAACGTCAAATAAACAAATACAATAACAAGGTCAAATAAACAACAACGGCAACAACAACGGCAACAACAACAACAACGTCAAATAAACAACAACAACTATGTTAACAACAACAATAACAACATCAAATAAACGACAACAACAACGTCAAATAAACAACAATAACAACATCAAATAAACAACAATAACAACGTCAAGAACAACAATAACGTCAAATAAACAACAACAACAACAACGTCAAATAAACAACAACAACAACAACGTTAACAAAAACGTCAAATAAACAACAACAATACCAACGTCAAATAAACAACAACAACAACAACGTTAACAACAACATCAAATAAACAACAACAATACCAACGTCAAATAAACAACAACAACAACAACGTCAAATAAACAACAACAACAACAATGTTAACAACAACGTCAAATAAACAACAACAACAACAACGCCAAATAAACAACAACAACAACGTCAAATAAACAACAAAAACAACGACAACAACAACGTCAAATAAAGAACAACAACAACAACAACAACGTCAAATAAACAACAACAATAACAACAACAACGTCAAATGAATAACAACAACAACAACGTCAATTAAACAACAACAATAACAACAACGTCAAATAAGCAACAACAATAACAACAATAACAAATACAACAACAACAACGTCAAATAAACAACAAAAAATAACAACGTCAAATAAACAACAACAAAAACAACAACGTCAAATAAGCAACAACAACAACAACAAATACAACAACAACAACAACGTAAAATAACAAAAACAACGTCAAATAAACAACAATAACAACGTCAAATAAACAACAACAACAACAACGTCAAATAAACAATAGCAACAACAACAACGCCAAATAAATAACAACAACAACAACATCAAATAAACAACAACAACAACAACGTCAAATAAACAACAACAACAACGTCAAATAAACAACAACAACAACAACGTCAAATTAACAACAACAACAACAAGTCAAATAAAAAACAACAACAACAACATCAACAACAACAAAAACGTCAAATAAACAACAACAACAACAACAACGTCAATAACAACAACTACGTCAAATAAACAACAACAACAACAACAACGTCAAATAAACAACAACAACAACAATGTCAACAACAACAATGTCAAATAAAAAACAACAACAACAACATCAAATAAATAACAACAACAACAATGTCAACAACAACAACGTCAAATAAAAAACAACAACAACGTCAAATAAACAACAACAACTAAAACAACATCAAATAAACAACAACAACAATAACAACGTCAAATAAACAACTACAACAACAACAATGACAACAACAAAAACAACAACAACAACAACAACGTCAAATGAACAACAAAAACAACAACAACAATGTCAACAACATTAACAACGTCTAATAAACAACAACAACAACAACGTCAAATAAACAACAACAACAACAATGTCAACAACAACGTCAAATAAACAACAACAACAACAACAATAACAACGTCAAATAAACAAAAACAATAACGTCAAATAAACAACAACAACAACGTCAAATAAACAACAACAACAACAACAAATACAACAACAACAACAACTTCAAATAACAACAACAACGTCAAATAAACAACAACAACAACATCAAATAAACAACAATGTCAAATAAACAACAACGTCAAATAAACAACAACAACAACAACGTCAAATAAATTACAACAACAACAACGTCCAATAAACAACAACAACAACAATGTCAAATAAACAACAACAACAACGTCAAATTAACAACAACAACAACAATAACAACAACAACAACGTCAAATAAACAACAACAACATCAACGTCAAATAAAAAACAACAACAACAACAACAACATCAACAACAACAAAAACGTCAAATAAACAACAAAGAACAACAACAATAACAACATCAATAACAACAACTACGTCAAATAAACAACAACAACGTCAAATAAACAACAACAACAACAACAACAATAATGTCAAATAAAAAACAACAACAACAACGTCAAATAAATAACAACAACAACAACAATGTCAAATTAACAACAACGTCAAATAAACAACAATGTCAAATAAACAACAACAACAACGTCAAATAAACAACAACAACAACAACGTCAAATAAATAACAACAACAACAACAACGTCAAATAAACAACAACAACAACAACGTCAAATTAACAACAACAACAACAACAACAACGTCAAATAAACAATAACAACAACAACAACGTCAAATAAATAACAACAACAACAACATCAAATAAACAACAACAACAACAACAACAACGTCAAATAAACAACAACAACAACGTCAAATAAACAACAACAACAACAATGTCAAATTAACAACAACAACAACAACAACAACAACGTCAAATAAACAACAACAACAACAACAACGTCAAATAAAAAACAACAACAACAACAACATCAACAACAACAAAAATGTCAAATAAACAACAACAACAACAACAACGTCAATAACAACAACTACGTCAAATAAACAACAACAACAACATCAAATAAACAACAACAACAACAATGTCAACAACAACAATGTCAAATACAAAACAACAACAACGTCAAATAAACAATAACAACAACAATGTCAACAACAACAACGTCAAATAAAAAAAAACAACATCGTCAAATAAACAACAACAACTAAAACAACATCAAATAAACAACAACAACAACAACAACGTCAAATAAACAACTACAACAACAACGTCAACAACAACAACATAAGCAATGTCAAATAAACAACAACAACAACGTCAAATAAACAACAACAACAACAACAACGTCAAATAAACAACAACAACAACGTCAAATAAACAACAACAACACCAACAATAACAACAACAAAAATAACAACAACAACAACAACGTCAAATAAACAACAAAAACAACAACAACAATGTCAACAACATTAACAACGTCTAATAAACAACAACAACAACGTCAAATAAACAACAACAACAACAACAACGTCAAATAAACAACAACAACAACAATAACAACGTCAAATAAACAACAACAATAACGTCAAATAAACAACAACAACAACGTCAAATAAACAACAACAACAACAAATACAACAACAACAATAATTTCAAATAACAACAACAACGTCAAATAAACAACAACAACAACGTCAAATAAACAACAATGTCAAATAAACAACAACGTCAAATAAACAACAACAACAACAACGTCAAATAAATAACAACAACAACAACGTCAAATAAATAACAACACAAACGTCAAATAAACAACAACAACAACAACGTCAAATTAACAACAACAACAACAACAATAACAACAACAACAACGTCAAATAAACAACAACAACAACAACGTCAAATAAAAAACAACAACAACAACAACAACATCAACAACAACAAAAACGTCAAATAAACAACAACAACAACAACAACATGAATAACAACAACTACGTCAAATAAACATCAACAACAACAACAATGTTAACAACAACAACGTCAAATAAAAAACAACAACAACGTCAAATAAACAACAACAACAACAATGTCAACAACAACAATGTCAAATAAAAAACAACACCAACGTCAAATAAACAACAACAACTAAAACAACATCAAATAAACAACAACAACAACAACATCAAATAAACAACTACAACAACAACGTCAACAACAACAACAACAATGTCAAATAAACAACATCAACAACAACAACGTGAAATAAACAACAACAACAACGTCAAATAAACAACAACAGCAACAACAACGTCAAATAAATAACAACAACAACAACGTCAAATAAACAACAACATCAACAACAACAACGTCAAATAAACAACACAAACACCAACAATAACAACAACAAAAACAACAACAACAATAACAACGTCAAATAAACAACAAAAACAACAACAACTATGTCAACAACATTAACAACGTCAAATAAACACAAACAACAACAAACACATCAAATAAACACCAACAACAATAATGTTAACAACAACGTCAAATAAACAACAACAACAACAATGTCAAATAAATAACAACAACAACAACAATATCAAATAAACAACAACAACAACACCGTCAACAACAACAACAATGTCAAATAACAACAACAACAACGTCCAATAAACAACAACAACAACAACGTCAACAACAACAACAACAAAGTCAAATAAACAACAACAACAACGTCAAATAAATAACAACGTCAACAACAACAACAACGTCAAATAAACAACAACAACTATGTCAACAACAACATCAAATAAACAACAACAACAACCTCAAATAAACAACAATAACAACAACAACAACGTCCAATAAGTAACAACAAAAACAACGTCAATAACAACGTCAAATAAACAACAACAACACCAACAATAATAACAAGAACAACAACATCAAATAAACAACAAAAACAACAACAACAATGTCAACAACATTAACAACGTCAAATAAACAACAACAACAACGTCAACAACAACAACAACGTCAAATAAACAACAACAACAACAACAATAACAACGTCAAATAAACAACAATAACAACAACGTCAAATAAACAACAACAACAACAACAACAACGTCAAATAAACAAGAACAACAACAACAACAAATACAACAACAACAACAACAAATACAACAACAACAACTTCAAATAACAACAACAAC
>OX451735.1:1387534538-1387542038 GCA_948472305.1 Vicia faba | reverse complement strand
CAATAACAACAACTACGTCAAATAAACAACAACAACAACAACGTCAAATAAACAACAACAACAACAATGTCAACAACAACAATGTCAAATAAAAAACAACAACAACAACATCAAATAAACAACAACAACAATGTCAACAACAACAACGTCAAATAAAAAACAACAACAACGTCAAATAAACAACAACAACTAAAACAACATCAAATAAACAACAACAACAACGTCAAATAAACAACAACAACTAAAACAACATCAAATAAACAACAACAACAACAATAACAACGTCAAATAAACAACTACAACAACAACAATGACAACAACAAAAACAACAACAACAACAACAACAACAACGTCAAATAAACAACATAAACAACAACGTCAAATAAACAACAACAACAACAACAATAATGTCAAATAAAAAACAACAACAACAACGTCAAATAAATAACAACAACAACAACAATGTCAAATAAACAACAACAACAACACCGTCAACAACAACAACAATGTCAAATAAACAACAACAACAACGTCGAATAAACAACAACAACAACAACGTCAACAACAACAACAACAACAACGTCAAATAAACAACAACAATAACAAGGTAAAATAAACAACAACGGCAACAACAACAACAAAGTCAAATAAACAACAACAACTATGTCAACAACAACAATAACAACATCAAATAAACGACAACAACAACGTCAAATAAACAACAATAACAACATCAAATAAACAACAATAACAACGTCAAGAACAACAATAACGTCAAATAAACAACAACAACAACAACGTCAAATAAACAACAACAACAACAACGTTAACAAAAACGTCAAATAAATAACAACAATACCAACGTCAAATAAACAACAACAAGAACAACGTTAACAACAACATCAAATAAACAACAACAATACCAACGTCAAATAAACAACAACAACAACAACGTCAAATAAACAACAACAACAACAATGTTAACAACAACGTCAAATAAACAACAACAACAACAACGTCAAATAAACAACAAAAACAACGACAACAACAACGTCAAATAAAGAACAACAACAACAACAACGTCAAATAAACAACAACAATAACAACAACAACGTCAAATGAATAACAACAACAACAACGTCAATTAAACAACAACAATAACAACAACGTCAAATAGACAAAAACAATAACGTCAAATAAACAACAACAACAACGTCAAATAAACAACAACAACAACAACAAATACAACAACAACAACTTCAAATAACAACAACAACGTCAAATAAACAACAACAACAACGTCAAATAAACAACAATGTCAAATAAACAACAACGTCAAATAAACAACAACAACAACAACGTCAAATAAATAACAACAACAACAACGTCAAATAAATAACAACACAAACGTCAAATAAACAACAACAACATTAACAACGTCAAATTAACAACAACAACAACAACAACAATAACAACAACAACAACATCAAATAAACAACAACAACAACAACGTCAAATAAAAAACAACAACAACAACAACAACATCAACAACAACAAAAACGTCAAATAAACAACAACAACAACAACAACATCAATAACCACAACTACGTCAAATAAAAATCAACAACAACAACAATGTTAACAACAACAACGTCAAATAAAAAACAACAACAACAACGTCAAATAAACAACAACAACAACAATGTCAACAACAACAATGTCAAATAAAAAACAACAACAACGTCAAATAAACAACAACAACTAAAACAACATCAAATAAACAACAACAACAACAACATCAAATAAACAACTACAACAACAACGTCAACAACAACAACAACAATGTCAAATAAACAACATCAACAACAACAACGTGAAATAAACAACAACAACAACGTCAAATAAACAACAACAGCAACAACAACGTCAAATAAATAACAACAACAACAACGTCAAATAAACAACAACATCAACAACAACAACGTCAAATAAACAACACAAACACCAACAATAACAACAACAAAAACAACAACAACAATAACAACGTCAAATAAACAACAAAAACAACAACAACTATGTCAACAACATTAACAACGTCAAATAAACAACAACAACAACAACAACATCAAATAAACATCAACAACAATAATGTTAACAACAACGTCAAATAAACAACAACAACAATGTCAAATAAATAACAACAACAACAACAATATCAAATAAACAACAACAACAACACCGTCAACAACAACAACAATGTCAAATAACAACAACAACAACAACGTCCAATAAACAACAACAACAACAACGTCAACAACAACAACAACAAAGTCAAATAAACAACAACAACAACGTCAAATAAACAACAACGTCAACAACAACAACAACGTCAAATAAACAACAACAACTATGTCAACAACAACATCAAATAAACAACAACAACAACAACGTCAAATAAACAACAATAACAACAACAACAACGTCCAATAAATAACAACAAAAACAACGTCAATAACAACGTCAAATAAACAACAACAACACCAACAATAATAACAACAACAACAACATCAAATAAACAACAAAAACAACAACAACAATGTCAACAACATTAACAACGTCAAATAAACAACAACAACAACGTCAACAACAACAACAACGTCAAATAAACAATAACAACAACAACAATAACAACGTCAAATAAACAACAATAACAACAACGTCAAATAAACAACAACAACAACAACGTCAAATAAACAAGAACAACAACAACAACAAATACAACAACAACAACAACAACAACAACGTCAAAAAAACAACAACAACAACGTCAAATAAACAACAACGTCAAATAAACAACAACAACAACAACAATAATGTCAAATAAAAAACAACAACAACAACGTCAAATAAATAACAACAACAACAACAATGTCAAATAAACAACAACAACAACACCGTCAACAACAACAACAATGTCAAATAAACAACAACAACAACGTCGAATAAACAACAACAACAACAACGTCAACAACAACAACAACAACAACGTCAAATAAACAACAACAATAACAAGGTAAAATAAACAACAACGGCAACAACAACAACAACGTCAAATAAACAACAACAACTATGTCAACAACAACAATAACAACATCAAATAAACGACAACAACAACGTCAAATAAACAACAATAACAACATCAAATAAACAACAATAACAACGTCAAGAACAACAATAACGTCAAATAAACAACAACAACAACAACGTCAAATAAACAACAACAACAACAACGTTAACAAAAACGTCAAATAAATAACAACAATACCAACGTCAAATAAACAACAACAACAACAACGTTAACAACAACATCAAATAAACAACAACAATACCAACGTCAAATAAACAACAACAACAACAACGTCAAATAAACAACAACAACAACAATGTTAACAACAACGTCAAATAAACAACAACAACAACAACGTCAAATAAACAACAAAAACAACGACAACAACAACGTCAAATAAAGAACAACAACAACAACAACGTCAAATAAACAACAACAATAACAACAACAACGTCAAATGAATAACAACAACAACAACGTCAATTAAACAACAACAATAACAACAACGTCAAATAGACAAAAACAATAACGTCAAATAAACAACAACAACAACGTCAAATAAACAACAACAACAACAACAAATACAACAACAACAACTTCAAATAACAACAACAACGTCAAATAAACAACAACAACAACGTCAAATAAACAACAATGTCAAATAAACAACAACGTCAAATAAACAACAACAACAACAACGTCAAATAAATAACAACAACAACAACGTCAAATAAATAACAACACAAACGTCAAATAAACAACAACAACATTAACAACGTCAAATTAACAACAACAACAACAACAACAATAACAACAACAACAACATCAAATAAACAACAACAACAACAACGTCAAATAAAAAACAACAACAACAACAACAACATCAACAACAACAAAAACGTCAAATAAACAACAACAACAACAACAACATCAATAACCACAACTACGTCAAATAAAAATCAACAACAACAACAATGTTAACAACAACAACGTCAAATAAAAAACAACAACAACAACGTCAAATAAACAACAACAACAACAATGTCAACAACAACAATGTCAAATAAAAAACAACAACAACGTCAAATAAACAACAACAACTAAAACAACATCAAATAAACAACAACAACAACAACATCAAATAAACAACTACAACAACAACGTCAACAACAACAACAACAATGTCAAATAAACAACATCAACAACAACAACGTGAAATAAACAACAACAACAACGTCAAATAAACAACAACAGCAACAACAACGTCAAATAAATAACAACAACAACAACGTCAAATAAACAACAACATCAACAACAACAACGTCAAATAAACAACACAAACACCAACAATAACAACAACAAAAACAACAACAACAATAACAACGTCAAATAAACAACAAAAACAACAACAACTATGTCAACAACATTAACAACGTCAAATAAACAACAACAACAACAACAACATCAAATAAACATCAACAACAATAATGTTAACAACAACGTCAAATAAACAACAACAACAATGTCAAATAAATAACAACAACAACAACAATATCAAATAAACAACAACAACAACACCGTCAACAACAACAACAATGTCAAATAACAACAACAACAACAACGTCCAATAAACAACAACAACAACAACGTCAACAACAACAACAACAAAGTCAAATAAACAACAACAACAACGTCAAATAAACAACAACGTCAACAACAACAACAACGTCAAATAAACAACAACAACTATGTCAACAACAACATCAAATAAACAACAACAACAACAACGTCAAATAAACAACAATAACAACAACAACAACGTCCAATAAATAACAACAAAAACAACGTCAATAACAACGTCAAATAAACAACAACAACACCAACAATAATAACAACAACAACAACATCAAATAAACAACAAAAACAACAACAACAATGTCAACAACATTAACAACGTCAAATAAACAACAACAACAACGTCAACAACAACAACAACGTCAAATAAACAATAACAACAACAACAATAACAACGTCAAATAAACAACAATAACAACAACGTCAAATAAACAACAACAACAACAACGTCAAATAAACAAGAACAACAACAACAACAAATACAACAACAACAACAACAACAACGTCAAAAAAACAACAACAACAACGTCAAATAAACAACAACGTCAAATAAACAACAACAACAACAACAATAATGTCAAATAAAAAACAACAACAACAACGTCAAATAAATAACAACAACAACAACAATGTCAAATAAACAACAACAACAACACCGTCAACAACAACAACAATGTCAAATAAACAACAACAACAACGTCGAATAAACAACAACAACAACAACGTCAACAACAACAACAACAACAACGTCAAATAAACAACAACAATAACAAGGTAAAATAAACAACAACGGCAACAACAACAACAACGTCAAATAAACAACAACAACTATGTCAACAACAACAATAACAACATCAAATAAACGACAACAACAACGTCAAATAAACAACAATAACAACATCAAATAAACAACAATAACAACGTCAAGAACAACAATAACGTCAAATAAACAACAACAACAACAACGTCAAATAAACAACAACAACAACAACGTTAACAAAAACGTCAAATAAATAACAACAATACCAACGTCAAATAAACAACAACAACAACAACGTTAACAACAACATCAAATAAACAACAACAATACCAACGTCAAATAAACAACAACAACAACAACGTCAAATAAACAAAACAACAACAATGTTAACAACAACGTCAAATAAACAACAACAACAACAACGTCAAATAAACAACAAAAACAACGACAACAACAACGTCAAATAAAGAACAACAACAACAACAACGTCAAATAAACAACAACAATAACAACAACAACGTCAAATGAATAAATAACAACAACAACGTCAATTAAACAACAACAATAACAACAACGTCAAATAGACAAAAACAATAACGTCAAATAAACAACAACAACAACGTCAAATAAACAACAACAACAACAAATAAAACAACAACAACTTCAAATAACAACAACAACGTCAAATAAACAACAACAACAACGTCAAATAAACAACAATGTCAAATAAACAACAACGTCAAATAAACAACAACCACAACAACGTCAAATAAATAACAACAACAACAACGTCAAATAAATAACAACACAAACGTCAAATAAACAACAACAACATTAACAACGTCAAATTAACAACAACAACAACAACAATAACAACAACAACAACATCAAATAAACAACAACAACAACAACCTCAAATAAAAAACAACAACAACAACAACAACATCAACAACAACAAAAACGTCAAATAAACAACAACAACAACAACAACATCAATAACCACAACTACGTCAAATAAACATCAACAACAACAACAATGTTAACAACAACAACGTCAAATAAAAAACAACAACAACAACGTCAAATAAACAACAACAACAACAATGTCAACAACAACAATGTCAAATAAAAAACAACAACAACGTCAAATAAACAACAACAACTAAAACAACATCAAATAAACAACAACAACAACAACATCAAATAAACAACTACAACAACAACGTCAACAACAACAACAACAATGTCAAATAAACAACATCAACAACAACAACGTGAAATAAACAACAACAACAACGTCAAATAAACAACAACAGCAACAACAACGTCAAATAAATAACAACAAAAACAACGTCAAATAAACAACAACATCAACAACAACAACGTCAAATAAACAACACAAACACCAACAATAACAACAACAAAAACAACAACAACAATAACAACGTCAAATAAACAACAAAAACAACAACAACTATGTCAACAACATTAACAACGTCAAATAAACAACAACAACAACAACAACATCAAATAAACATCAACAACAATAATGTTAACAACAACGTCAAATAAACAACAACAACAATGTCAAATAAATAACAACAACAACAACAATATCAAATAAACAACAACAACAACACCGTCAACAACAACAACAATGTCAAATAACAACAACAACAACAACGTCCAATAAACAACAACAACAACAACAACGTCAACAACAACAACAACAAAGTCAAATAAACAACAACAACAACGTCAAATAAACAACAACGTCAACAACAACAACAACGTCAAATAAACAACAACAACTATGTCAACAACAACATCAAATAAACAACAACAACAACAACAACGTCAAATAAACAACAATAACAACAACAACAACAACGTCCAATAAATAACAACAAAAACAACGTCAATAACAACGTCAAATAAACAACAACAACACCAACAATAATAACAACAACAACAACAT
>OX451735.1:1387472038-1387524538 GCA_948472305.1 Vicia faba | reverse complement strand
AACAACAACGTCAAATAAACAACAACAACAACAACAATAACAACGTCAAATAAACAACAACAATAACGTCAAATAAACAACAACGTCAAATAAACAACAACAACAACAAATACAACAACAACAATAATTTCAAATAACAACAACAACGTCAAATAAACAACAACAACAACGTCAAATAAACAACAATGTCAAATAAACAACAACGTCAAATAAACAACAACAACAACAACGTCAAATAAATAACAACAACAACAACGTCAAATAAATAACAACACAAACGTCAAATAAACAACAACAACATTAACAACGTCAAATTAACAACAACAACAACAACAATAACAACAACAACAACATCAAATAAACAACAACAACAACAACGTCAAATAAAAAACAACAACAACAACAACAACATCAACAACAACAAAAACGTCAAATAAACAACAACAACAACAACAACATCAATAACCACAACTACGTCAAATAAACATCAACAACAACAACAATGTTAACAACAACAACGTCAAATAAAAAACAACAACAACAACGTCAAATAAACAACAACAACAACAATGTCAACAACAACAATGTCAAATAAAAAACAACAACAACGTCAAATAAACAACAACAACTAAAACAACATCAAATAAACAACAACAACAACAACATCAAATAAACAACTACAACAACAACGTCAACAACAACAACAACAACGTCAAATAAACAACAACAACAACAATGTCAACAACAACGTCAAATAAACAACAACAACAACAACAATAACAACGTCAAATAAACAAAAACAATAACGTCAAATAAACAACAACAACAACGTCAAATAAACAACAACAACAACAACAACAAATACAACAATAACAACAACTTCAAATAACAACAACAACGTCAAATAAACAACAACAACAACGTCAAATAAACAACAATGTCAAATAAACAACAACGTCAAATAAACAACAACAACAACAACGTCAAATAAATAACAACAACAACAACGTCCAATAAACAACAACAACAACAATGTCAAATAAACAACAACAACAACGTCAAATTAACAACAACAACAACAATAACAACAACAACAACGTCAAATAAACAACAACAACAACAACGTCAAATAAAAAACAACAACAACAACAACATCAACAACAACAAAAACGTCAAATAAACAACAACAACAACAACAATAACAACAACTACGTCAAATAAACAACAACAACGTCAAATAAACAACAACAACAACAACAATAATGTCAAATAAAAAACAACAACAACAACGTCAAATAAATAACAACAACAACAAGAATGTCAAATTAACAACAACGTCAAATAAACAACCACGTCAAATAAACAACAACAACAACGTCAAATAAACAACAACAACAACGTCAAATAAATAACAACAACAACAACAATGTCAAATAAACAACAACAATAACAACACCGTCAACAACATTAACAACCTCAAATAAACAACAACAACAACAACATCAAATAAACACCAACAACAATAATGTTAACAACAACGTCAAATAAACAACAACAACAATGTCAAATAAATAACAACAACAACAACAATATCAAATAAACAACAACAACAACACCGTCAACAACAACAACAATGTCAAATAACAACAACAACAACAACGTCCAATAAACAACAACAACAACAACGTCAACAACAACAACAACTTCAAATAACAACAACAACGTCAAATAAACAACAACAACAACGTCAAATAAACAACAATGTCAAATAAACAACAACGTCAAATAAACAACAACAACAACAACGTCAAATAAATAACAACAACAACAACGTCCAATAAACAACAACAACAACAATGTCAAATAAACAACAACAACAACGTCAAATTAACAACAACAACAACAATAACAACAACTACAACGTCAAATAAACAACAACAACAACAACGTCAAATAAAAAACAACAACATCAATAACAACAAAAACGTCAAATAAACAACAACAACAACAATAACAACGTCAATAACAACAACTACGTCAAATAAACAACAACAACATCAAATAAACAACAACAACAACAACAACAATAATGTCAAATAAAAAACAACAACAACAACGTCGAATAAATAACAACAACAACAATAATGTCAAATTAACAACAACGTCAAATAAACAACAACGTCAAATAAACAACAACAACAACGTCAAATAAACAACAACAACAATAACGTCAAATAAATAACAACAACAACAACAATGTCAAATAAACAACAACAATAACAACACCGTCAACAACAACAACAATGTCAAATAAACAACAACAACAACAACGTCCAATAAACAACAACAACAAGAACGTCAACAACAACAAAAAGAACGTCAAATAAACAACAACAACAACGTCAAATAAACAACAACGTCAACAACAACAACAACAACGTCAAATAAATAACAACAACTATGTCAACAACAAAAACAACAACATCAAATAAACAATAACAACAACAACGTCAACAACAACAACGTCAACAACAACAACGTCAAATAAACAACAACAACAACAACGACAACATCAAATAAACAACAATAACAACAATGTCAACAACAACGTCAAATAAACAACAACAGCAACAACAACGTCAAATAAATAACAACAACAACGTCAAATAAACAACAAAAACAACGACAACAACAACGTCAAATGAAGAACAACAACAACAACGTCAAATAAAAAACAACAACAACAACGTCAAATTAACAACAACAACAACAAGTCAAATAAAAAACAACAACAACAACATCAAAAACAACAAAAACGTCAAATAAACAACAACAACAACAACAACAACAACAACAACAACAACAACGTCAATAACAACAACTACGTCAAATAAACAACAACAACAACAACAACAACAACGTCAAATAAACAACAACAACAACAATGTCAACAACAACAATGTCAAATAAAAAACAACAACAACAACATCAAATAAACAACAACAACAATGTCAACAACAACAACGTCAAATAAAAAACAACAACAACGTCAAATAAACAACAACAACTAAAACAACATCAAATAAACAACAACAACAATAACAACGTCAAATAAACAACTACAACAACAACAATGACAACAACAAAAACAACAACAACAACAACAACAACAACAACGTCAAATAAACAACAAAAACAACAACAACAATGTCAACAACATTAACAACGTCTAATAAACAACAACAACAACAACGTCAAATAAACAACAACAACAACAATGTCAACAACAACGTCAAATAAACAACAACAACAATGTCAACAACAACAACGTCAAATACAAAACAACAACAACAACGTCAAATAAACAATAACAACAACAATGTCAACAACAACAACGTCAAATAAAAAACAACAACATCGTCAAATAAACAACAACAACTAAAACAACATCAAATAAACAACAACAACAACAACAACGTCAAATAAACAACTACAACAACAACGTCAACAACAACAACAACAACAATGTCAAATAAACAACAACAACAACGTCAAATAAACAACAACAACAACAACGTCAAATAAACAACAACAACAACGTCAAATAAACAACAACAACAACAACGTCAAATAAACAACAACAACACCAACAATAACAACAACAAAAATAACAACAACAACAACGTCAAATAAACAACAAAAACAACAACAACAATGTCAACAACATTAACAACGTCTAATAAACAACAACAACAACGTCAAATAAACAACAACAACAACAACAACGTCAAATAAACAACAACAACAACAATAACAACGTCAAATAAACAACAACAATAACGTCAAATAAACAACAACGTCAAATAAACAACAACAACAACAAATACAACAACAACAATAATTTCAAATAACAACAACAACGTCAAATAAACAACAACAACAACGTCAAATAAACAACAATGTCAAATAAACAACAACGTCAAATAAACAACAACAACAACAACGTCAAATAAATAACAACAACAACAACGTCAAATAAATAACAACACAAACGTCAAATTAACAACAACAACAACAACAATAACAACAACAACAACATCAAATAAACAACAACAACAACAACGTCAAATAAAAAACAACAACAACAACAACAACATCAACAACAACAAAAACGTCAAATAAACAACAACAACAACAACAACAACAACATCAATAACCACAACTACGTCAAATAAACATCAACAACAACAACAATGTTAACAACAACAACGTCAAATAAAAAACAACAACAACAACGTCAAATAAACAACAACAACAACAATGTCAACAACAACAATGTCAAATAAAAAACAACAACAACGTCAAATAAACAACAACAACTAAAACAACATCAAATAAACAACAACAACAACAACATCAAATAAACAACTACAACAACAACGTCAACAACAACAACAACAATGTCAAATAAACAACATCAACAACAACAACGTGAAATAAACAACAACAACAACGTCAAATAAACAACAACAGCAACAACAACGTCAAATAAATAACAACAACAACAACGTCAAATAAACAACAACATCAACAACAACAATGTCAAATAAACAACACAAACACCAACAATAACAACAACAAAAACAACAACAACAATAACAACGTCAAATAAACAACAAAAACAACAACAACTATGTCAACAACATTAACAACGTCAAATAAACAACAACAACAACAATAACATCAAATAAACACCAACACCAATAATGTTAACAACAACGTCAAATAAACAACAACAACAATGTCAAATAAATAACAACAACAACAACAATATCAAATAAACAACAACAACAACACCGTCAACAACAACAACAATGTCAAATAACAACAACAACAACAACGTCCAATAAACAACAACAACAACAACGTCAACAACAACAACAACAAAGTCAAATAAACAACAACAACAACGTCAAATAAACAACAACGTCAACAACAACAACAACGTCAAATAAACAACAACAACTATGTCAACAACAACATCAAATAAACAACAACAACAACAACGTCAAATAAACAACAATAACAACAACAACAACGTCCAATAAATAACAACAAAAACAACGTCAAATAAACAACAACAACACCAACAATAATAACAACAACAACAACATCAAATAAACAACAAAAACAACAACAACAATGTCAACAACATTAACAACGTCAAATAAACAACAACAACAACGTCAACAACAACAACAACGTCAAATAAACAACAACAACAATAACAACGTCAAATAAACAACAATAACAACAACGTCAAATAAACAACAACAACAACAACAACAACGTCAAATAAACAAGAACAACAACAACAACAAATACAACAACAACAACTTCAAATAACAACAACAACGTCAAATAAACAACAACAACAACGTCAAATAAACAACAACGTCAAATAAACAACAACAACAACAACAATAATGTCAAATAAAAAACAACAACAACAACGTCAAATAAACAACAACAATGTCAAATAAACAACAACAACAACACCGTCAACAACAACAACAATGTCAAATAAACAACAACAACAACGTCGAATAAACAACAACAACAACAATGTCAACAACAACAACAACAACAACAACGTCAAATAAACAACAACAATAACAAGGTAAAATAAACAACAACGGCAACAACAACAACAACGTCAAATAAACAACAACAACTATGTCAACAACAACAATAACAACATCAAATAAACGATAACAACAACGTCAAATAAACAACAATAACAACATCAAATAAACAACAATAACAACGTCAAGAACAACAATAACGTCAAATAAACAACAACAACAACAACGTCAAATAAACAACAACAACAACAACGTTAACAAAAACGTCAAATAAACAACAACAATACCAACGTCAAATAAACAACAACAACAACAACGTTAACAACAACATCAAATAAACAACAACAATACCAACGTCAAATAAACAACAACAACAACAACGTCAAATAAACAACAACAACAACAACAATGTTAACAACAACGTCAAATAAACAACAACAACAACAACGTCAAATAAACAACAAAAACAACGACAACAACAACGTCAAATAAAGAACAACAACAACAACAACGTCAAATAAACAACAACAATAACAACAACAACGTCAAATGAATAACAACAACAACGTCAATTAAACAACAACAATAACAACAACGTCAAATAGACAAAAACAATAAGGTCAAATAAACAACAACAACAACGTCAAATAAACAACAACAACAACAACAAATACAACAACAACAACTTCAAATAACAACAACAACGTCCAATAAACAACAACAACAACAATGTCAAATAAACAACAACAACAACGTCAAATTAACAACAACAACAACAATAACAACAACAACAACGTCAAATAAACAACAACAACAACAACAACAACGTCAAATAAAAAACAACAACAACAACAACATCAACAACAACAAAAACGTCAAATAAACAACAACAACAACAACAATAACAACGTCAATAACAACAACTACGTCAAATAAACAACAACAACAACGTCAAATAAACAACAACAACAACAACAACAATAATGTCAAATAAAAAACAACAACAACAACGTCAAATAAATAACAACAACAACAACAATGTCAAATTAACAACAACGTCAAATAAACAACAACAACAACAACGTCAAATAAACAACAACAACAACAACGTCAAATAAATAACAACAACAACAACGTCAAATAAACACCGTCAACAACAATAACAATGTCAAATAAACAACAACAACAACAACGTCCAATAAACAACAACAACAAGAACGTCAACAACAACAACAAGAACGTCAAATAAACAACAACAACAACGTCAAATAAACAACAACGTCAACAACAACAACAACAACGTCAAATAAATAACAACAACTATGTCAACAACAACAACAACATCAAATAAACAATAACAACAACAACGTCAACAACAACAACGTCAAATAAACAACAACAACAACAACGACAACATCAAATAAACAACAATAACAACAACGTCAACAACAACGTCAAATAAACAACAACAACAACAACGTCAAATAAATAACAACAACAACGTCAAATAAACAACAAAAACAACGACAACAACAACAACAACGTCAAATGAAGAACAACAACAACAACAACGTCAAATAAACAACAACAACAACAACGTCAAATTAACAACAACAACAACAAGTCAAATAAAAAACAACAACAACAACATCAACAACAACAAAAATGTCAAATAAACAACAACAACAACAACAACAACAACGTCAATAACAACAACTACGTCAAATAAACAACAACAACAACAACGTCAAATAAACAACAACAACAACAATGTCAACAACAACAATGTCAAATAAAAAACAACAACAACAACATCAAATAAACAACAACAACAACAATGTCAACAACAACAACGTCAAATAAAAAACAACAACAACGTCAAATAAACAACAACAACTAAAACAACATCAAATAAACAACAACAACAATAACAACGTCAAATAAACAACTACAACAACAACAATGACAACAACAAAAACAACAACAACAACAACAACAACGTCAAATAAACAACAAAAACAATAACAACAATGTCAACAACATTAACAACGTCTAATAAACAACAACAACAACGTCAAATAAACAACAACAACAACAATGTCAACAACAACGTCAAATAAACAACAACAACAACAACAATAACAACGTCAAATAAACAAAAACAATAACGTCAAATAAACAACAACAACAACGTCAAATAAACAACAACAACAACAACAAATACAACAACAACAACAACTTCAAATAACAACAACATCGTCAAATAAACAACAACAACAACGTCAAATAAACAACAATGTCAAATAAACAACAACGTCAAATAAACAACAACAACAACAACGTCAAATAAATAACAACAACAACAACGTCCAATAAACAACAACAACAACAATGTCAAATAAACAACAACAACAACGTCAAATTAACAACAACAACAACAATAACAACAACAACAACGTCAAATAAACAACAACAACAACAACGTCAAATAAAAAACAACAACAACAACAACATCAACAACAACAAAAACGTCAAATAAACAACAACAACAACAACAACAATAACAACGTTAATAACAATAACTACGTCAAATAAACAACAACAACAACAACAACAATAATGTCAAATAAAAAACAACAACAACAACGTCAAATAAATAACAACAACAACAACAATGTCAAATTAACAACAACGTCAAATAAACAACAACGTCAAATAAACAACAACAACAACGTCAAATAAACAACAACAACAACAACGTCAAATAAATAACAACAACAACAACAATGTCAAATAAACAACAACAATAACAACACCGTCAACAACAACAACAATGTCAAATAAACAACAACAACAACGTCCAATAAACAACAACAACAAGAACGTCAACAATAAACAATAACAACAACAACGTCAACAACAACAACGTCAAATAAACAACAACAACAACAACGACAACATCAAATAAACAACAATAACAACAACGTCAACAACAACGTCAAATAAACAACAACAACAACAACGTCAAATAAATAACAACGACAACGTCAAATAAACAACAATAACAACGACAACAACAACAACAACGTCAAATGAAGAACAACAACAACAACGTCAAATAAACAACAACAACAACAACGTCAAATTAACAACAACAACAACAAGTCAAATAAAAAACAAAAACAACAACATCAACAACAACAAAAACGTCAAATAAACAACAACAACAACAACAACAACAACAACAACGTCAATAACAACAACTACGTCAAATAAACAACAACAACAACAACGTCAAATAAACAACAACAACAACAATGTCAACAACAACAATGTCAAATAAAAAACAACAACAACATAATCAAATAAACAACAACAACAACAATGTCAACAACAACAACGTCAAATAAAAAACAACAACAACGTCAAATAAACAACAACAACTAAAACAACATCAAATAAACAACAACAACAATAACAACGTCAAATAAACAACTACAACAACAACAATGACAACAACCAAAACAACAACAACAACAACAACAACGTCAAATAAACAACAAAAACAATAACAACAACGTCAACAACATTAACAACGTCTAATAAACAACAACAACAACAACGTCAAATAAACAACAACAACAACAATGTCAACAACAACGTCAAATAAACAACAACAACAACAACAATAACAACGTCAAATAAACAAAAACAATAACGTCAAATAAACAACAACAACAACGTCAAATAAACAACAACAACAACAACAAATACAACAACAACAACAACTTCAAATAACAACAACAACGTCAAATAAACAACAACAATAACAACGTCAAATAAACAACAATGTCAAATAAACAACAACGTCAAATAAACAACAACAACAACAACGTCAAATAAATAACAACAACAACAACGTCCAATAAACAACAACAACAATGTCAAATAAACAACAACAACAACGTCAAATTAACAACAACAACAACAATAACAACAACAACAACGTCAAATAAACAACAACAACAACAACAACGTCAAATAAAAAACAACAACAACAACAACATCAACAACAACAAAAACGTCAAATAAACAACAACAACAACAACAATAACAACGTCAATAACAATAACTACGTCAAATAAACAACAACAACGTCAAATAAACAACAACAACAACAACAACAACAATAATGTCAAATAAAAAACAACAACAACAACGTCAAATAAATAACAACAACAACAACAATGTCAAATTAACAACAACGTCAAATAAACAACAACAACAACAACAACGTCAAATAAATAACAACAACAACAACAATGTCAAATAAACAACAACAATAACAACACCGTCAACAACAACAACAATGTCAAATAAACAACAACAACAACAACGTCCAATAAACAACAACAACAAGAACGTCAACAATAACAACAAGAACGTCAAATAAACAACAACAACGTCAAATAAACAACAACGTCAACAACAACAACAACGTCAAATAAATAACAACAACTATGTCAACAACAACAACAACATCAAATAAACAATAACAACAACAACGTCAACAACAACAACGTCAAATAAACAACAACAACAACAACGACAACATCAAATAAACAACAATAACAACAACGTCAACAACAACGTCAAATAAACAACAACAACAACAACAACGTCAAATAAATAACAACAACAACGTCAAATAAACAACAAAAACAACGACAACAACAACGTCAAATGAAGAACAACAACAACAACGTCAAATAAACAACAACAACAACAACATCAAATAAACAACTACAACAACAACGTCAACAACAACAACAACAACGTCAAATAAACAACAACAACAACAATGTCAACAACAACGTCAAATAAACAACAACAACAACAACAATAACAACGTCAAATAAACAAAAACAATAACGTCAAATAAACAACAACAACAACGTCAAATAAACAACAACAACAACAACAACAACAAATACAACAATAACAACAACTTCAAATAACAACAACAACGTCAAATAAACAACAACAACAACGTCAAATAAACAACAATGTCAAATAAACAACAACGTCAAATAAACAACAACAACAACAACGTCAAATAAATAACAACAACAACAACGTCCAATAAACAACAACAACAACAATGTCAAATAAACAACAACAACAACGTCAAATTAACAACAACAACAACAATAACAACAACAACAACGTCAAATAAACAACAACAACAACAACGTCAAATAAAAAACAACAACAACAACAACATCAACAACAACAAAAACGTCAAATAAACAACAACAACAACAACAATAACAACAACTACGTCAAATAAACAACAACAACGTCAAATAAACAACAACAACAACAACAATAATGTCAAATAAAAAACAACAACAACAACGTCAAATAAATAACAACAACAACAAGAATGTCAAATTAACAACAACGTCAAATAAACAACCACGTCAAATAAACAACAACAACAACGTCAAATAAACAACAACAACAACAACGTCAAATAAATAACAACAACAACAACAATGTCAAATAAACAACAACAATAACAACACCGTCAACAACATTAACAACCTCAAATAAACAACAACAACAACAACATCAAATAAACACCAACAACAATAATGTTAACAACAACGTCAAATAAACAACAACAACAATGTCAAATAAATAACAACAACAACAACAATATCAAATAAACAACAACAACAACACCGTCAACAACAACAACAATGTCAAATAACAACAACAACAACAACGTCCAATAAACAACAACAACAACAACGTCAACAACAACAACAACTTCAAATAACAACAACAACGTCAAATAAACAACAACAACAACGTCAAATAAACAACAATGTCAAATAAACAACAACGTCAAATAAACAACAACAACAACAACGTCAAATAAATAACAACAACAACAACGTCCAATAAACAACAACAACAACAATGTCAAATAAACAACAACAACAACGTCAAATTAACAACAACAACAACAATAACAACAACTACAACGTCAAATAAACAACAACAACAACAACGTCAAATAAAAAACAACAACATCAATAACAACAAAAACGTCAAATAAACAACAACAACAACAATAACAACGTCAATAACAACAACTACGTCAAATAAACAACAACAACATCAAATAAACAACAACAACAACAACAACAATAATGTCAAATAAAAAACAACAACAACAACGTCGAATAAATAACAACAACAACAATAATGTCAAATTAACAACAACGTCAAATAAACAACAACGTCAAATAAACAACAACAACAACGTCAAATAAACAACAACAACAATAACGTCAAATAAATAACAACAACAACAACAATGTCAAATAAACAACAACAATAACAACACCGTCAACAACAACAACAATGTCAAATAAACAACAACAACAACAACGTCCAATAAACAACAACAACAAGAACGTCAACAACAACAAAAAGAACGTCAAATAAACAACAACAACAACGTCAAATAAACAACAACGTCAACAACAACAACAACAACGTCAAATAAATAACAACAACTATGTCAACAACAAAAACAACAACATCAAATAAACAATAACAACAACAACGTCAACAACAACAACGTCAACAACAACAACGTCAAATAAACAACAACAACAACAACGACAACATCAAATAAACAACAATAACAACAACGTCAACAACAACGTCAAATAAACAACAACAACAACAACGTCAAATAAATAACAACAACAACGTCAAATAAACAACAAAAACAACGACAACAACAACGTCAAATGAAGAACAACAACAACAACGTCAAATAAAAAACAACAACAACAACGTCAAATTAACAACAACAACAACAAGTCAAATAAAAAACAACAACAACAACATCAAAAACAACAAAAACGTCAAATAAACAACAACAACAACAACAACAACAACAACGTCAATAACAACAACTACGTCAAATAAACAACAACAACAACAACAACAACGTCAAATAAACAACAACAACAACAATGTCAACAACAACAATGTCAAATAAAAAACAACAACAACAACATCAAATAAACAACAACAACAATGTCAACAACAACAACGTCAAATAAAAAACAACAACAACGTCAAATAAACAACAACAACTAAAACAACATCAAATAAACAACAACAACAATAACAACGTCAAATAAACAACTACAACAACAACAATGACAACAACAAAAACAACAACAACAACAACAACAACAACGTCAAATAAACAACAAAAACAACAACAACAATGTCAACAACATTAACAACGTCTAATAAACAACAACAACAACAACGTCAAATAAACAACAACAACAACAATGTCAACAACAACGTCAAATAAACAACAACAACAATGTCAACAACAACAACGTCAAATACAAAACAACAACAACAACGTCAAATAAACAATAACAACAACAATGTCAACAACAACAACGTCAAATAAAAAACAACAACATCGTCAAATAAACAACAACAACTAAAACAACATCAAATAAACAACAACAACAACAACAACGTCAAATAAACAACTACAACAACAACGTCAACAACAACAACAACAGCAATGTCAAATAAACAACAACAACAACGTCAAATAAACAACAACAACAACAACGTCAAATAAACAACAACAACAACGTCAAATAAACAACAACAACAACGTCAAATAAACAACAACAACACCAACAATAACAACAACAAAAATAACAACAACAACAACGTCAAATAAACAACAAAAACAACAACAACAATGTCAACAACATTAACAACGTCTAATAAACAACAACAACAACGTCAAATAAACAACAACAACAACAACAACGTCAAATAAACAACAACAACAACAATAACAACGTCAAATAAACAACAACAATAACGTCAAATAAACAACAACGTCAAATAAACAACAACAACAACAAATACAACAACAACAATAATTTCAAATAACAACAACAACGTCAAATAAACAACAACAACAACGTCAAATAAACAACAATGTCAAATAAACAACAACGTCAAATAAACAACAACAACAACAACGTCAAATAAATAACAACAACAACAACGTCAAATAAATAACAACACAAACGTCAAATAAACAACAACAACATTAACAACGTCAAATTAACAACAACAACAACAACAATAACAACAACAAAAACGTCAAATAAACAACAACAACAACAACAACAACATCAATAACCACAACTACGTCAAATAAACATCAACAACAACAACAATGTTAACAACAACAACGTCAAATAAAAAACAACAACAACAACGTCAAATAAACAACAACAACAACAATGTCAACAACAACAATGTCAAATAAAAAACAACAACAACGTCAAATAAACAACAACAACTAAAACAACATCAAATAAACAACAACAACAACAACATCAAATAAACAACTACAACAACAACGTCAACAACAACAACAATGTCAAATAAACAACATCAACAACAACAACGTGAAATAAACAACAACAACAACGTCAAATAAACAACAACAGCAACAACAACGTCAAATAAATAACAACAACAACAACGTCAAATAAACAACAACATCAACAACAACAACGTCAAATAAACAACACAAACACAAACAATAACAACAACAAAAACAACAACAACAATAACAACGTCAAATAAACAACAAAAACAACAACAACTATGTCAACAACATTAACAACGTCAAATAAACAACAACAACAACAATAACATCAAATAAACACCAACACCAATAATGTTAACAACAACGTCAAATAAACAACAACAACAATGTCAAATAAATAACAACAACAACAACAATATCAAATAAACAACAACAACAACACCGTCAACAACAACAACAATGTCAAATAACAACAACAACAACAACGTCCAATAAACAACAACAACAACAACGTCAACAACAACAACAACAAAGTCAAATAAACAACAACAACAACGTCAAATAAACAACAACGTCAACAACAACAACAACGTCAAATAAACAACAACAACTATGTCAACAACAACATCAAATAAACAACAACAACAACAACGTCAAATAAACAACAATAACAACAACAACAACGTCCAATAAATAACAACAAAAACAACGTCAAATAAACAACAACAACACCAACAATAATAACAACAACAACAACATCAAATAAACAACAAAAACAACAACAACAATGTCAACAACATTAACAACGTCAAATAAACAACAACAACAACGTCAACAACAACAACAACGTCAAATAAACAATAACAACAACAACAATAACAACGTCAAATAAACAACAATAACAACAACGTCAAATAAACAACAACAACAACAACAACGTCAAATAAACAAGAACAACAACAACAACAAATACAACAACAACAACTTCAAATAACAACAACAACGTCAAATAAACAACAACAACAACGTCAAATAAACAACAACGTCAAATAAACAACAACAACAACAACAATAATGTCAAATAAAAAACAACAACAACAACGTCAAATAAATAACAACAACAACAACAATGTCAAATAAACAACAACAACAACACCGTCAACAACAACAACAATGTCAAATAAACAACAACAACAACGTCGCATAAACAACAACAACAACAATGTCAACAACAACAACAACAACAACGTCAAATAAACAACAACAATAACAAGGTAAAATAAACAACAACGGCAACAACAACAACAACGTCAAATAAACAACAACAACTATGTCAACAACAACAATAACAACATCAAATAAACGATAACAACAACGTCAAATAAACAACAATAACAACATCAAATAAACAACAATAACAACGTCAAGAACAACAATAACGTCAAATAAACAACAACAACAACAACGTCAAATAAACAACAACAACAACAACGTTAACAAAAACGTCAAATAAACAACAACAATACCAACGTCAAATAAACAACAACAACAACAACGTTAACAACAACATCAAATAAACAACAACAATACCAACGTCAAATAAACAACAACAACAACAACGTCAAATAAACAACAACAACAACAACAATGTTAACAACAACGTCAAATAAACAACAACAACAACAACGTCAAATAAACAACAAAAACAACGACAACAACAACGTCAAATAAAGAACAACAACAACAACAACGTCAAATAAACAACAACAATAACAACAACAACGTCAAATGAATAACAACAACAACAACGTCAATTAAACAACAACAATAACAACAACGTCAAATAGACAAAAACAATAACGTCAAATAAACAACAACAACAACGTCAAATAAACAACAACAACAACAACAAATACAACAACAACAA
Source organism: Vicia faba (assembly GCA_948472305.1). Lineage (NCBI taxonomy): Eukaryota > Viridiplantae > Streptophyta > Magnoliopsida > Fabales > Fabaceae > Vicia > Vicia faba. The sequence continues at coordinate 1,387,508,496 of OX451735.1, read as the reverse complement.
CTTCAAATAACAACAACAACGTCCAATAAACAACAACAACAACAATGTCAAATAAACAACAACAACAACGTCAAATTAACAACAACAACAACAATAACAACAACAACAACGTCAAATAAACAACAACAACAACAACAACGTCAAATAAAAAACAACAACAACAACAACATCAACAACAACAAAAACGTCAAATAAACAACAACAACAACAATAACAACGTCAATAACAACAACTACGTCAAATAAACAACAACAACAACGTCAAATAAACAACAACAACAACAACAACAATAATGTCAAATAAAAAACAACAACAACAACGTCAAATAAATAACAACAACAACAACAATGTCAAATTAACAACAACGTCAAATAAACAACAACAACAACAACGTCAAATAAACAACAACAACAACAACAACGTCAAATAAATAACAACAACAACAACGTCAAATAAACACCGTCAACAACAATAACAATGTCAAATAAACAACAACAACAACAACGTCCAATAAACAACAACAACAAGAACGTCAACAACAACAACAAGAACGTCAAATAAACAACAACAACAACGTCAAATAAACAACAACGTCAACAACAACAACAACAACGTCAAATAAATAACAACAACTATGTCAACAACAACAACAACATCAAATAAACAATAACAACAACAACGTCAACAACAACAACGTCAAATAAACAACAACAACAACAACGACAACATCAAATAAACAACAATAACAACAACGTCAACAACAACGTCAAATAAACAACAACAACAACAACGTCAAATAAATAACAACAACAACGTCAAATAAACAACAAAAACAACGACAACAACAACAACAACGTCAAATGAAGAACAACAACAACAACAACGTCAAATAAACAACAACAACAACAACGTCAAATTAACAACAACAACAACAAGTCAAATAAAAAACAACAACAACAACATCAACAACAACAAAAACGTCAAATAAACAACAACAACAACAACAACAACAACAACGTCAATAACAACAACTACGTCAAATAAACAACAACAACAACAACGTCAAATAAACAACAACAACAACAATGTCAACAACAACAATGTCAAATAAAAAACAACAACAACAACATCAAATAAACAACAACAACAACAATGTCAACAACAACAACGTCAAATAAAAAACAACAACAACGTCAAATAAACAACAACAACTAAAACAACATCAAATAAACAACAACAACAATAACAACGTCAAATAAACAACTACAACAACAACAATGACAACAACAAAAACAACAACAACAACAACAACAACAACGTCAAATAAACAACAAAAACAATAACAACAATGTCAACAACATTAACAACGTCTAATAAACAACAACAACAACGTCAAATAAACAACAACAACAACAATGTCAACAACAACGTCAAATAAACAACAACAACAACAACAATAACAACGTCAAATAAACAAAAACAATAACGTCAAATAAACAACAACAACAACGTCAAATAAACAACAACAACAACAACAAATACAACAACAACAACTTCAAATAACAACAACATCGTCAAATAAACAACAACAACAACGTCAAATAAACAACAATGTCAAATAAACAACAACGTCAAATAAACAACAACAACAACAACGTCAAATAAATAACAACAACAACAACGTCCAATAAACAACAACAACAACAATGTCAAATAAACAACAACAACAACGTCAAATTAACAACAACAACAACAATAACAACAACAACAACGTCAAATAAACAACAACAACAACAACGTCAAATAAAAAACAACAACAACAACAACATCAACAACAACAAAAACGTCAAATAAACAACAACAACAACAACAATAACAACGTTAATAACAATAACTACGTCAAATAAACAACAACAACAACAACAACAATAATGTCAAATAAAAAACAACAACAACAACGTCAAATAAATAACAACAACAACAACAATGTCAAATTAACAACAACGTCAAATAAACAACAACGTCAAATAAACAACAACAACAACGTCAAATAAACAACAACAACAACAACGTCAAATAAATAACAACAACAACAACAATGTCAAATAAACAACAACAATAACAACACCGTCAACATCAACAACAATGTCAAATAAACAACAACAACAACAACGTCCAATAAACAACAACAACAAGAACGTCAACAATAAACAATAACAACAACAACGTCAACAACAACAACGTCAAATAAACAACAACAACAACAACGACAACATCAAATAAACAACAATAACAACAACGTCAACAACAACGTCAAATAAACAACAACAACAACAACGTCAAATAAATAACAACGACAACGTCAAATAAACAACAATAACAACGACAACAACAACAACAACGTCAAATGAAGAACAACAACAACAACGTCAAATAAACAACAACAACAACAACGTCAAATTAACAACAACAACAACAAGTCAAATAAAAAACAACAACAACAACATCAACAACAACAAAAACGTCAAATAAACAACAACAACAACAACAACAACAACAACAACGTCAATAACAACAACTACGTCAAATAAACAACAACAACAACAACGTCAAATAAACAACAACAACAACAATGTCAACAACAACAATGTCAAATAAAAAACAACAACAACATAATCAAATAAACAACAACAACAACAATGTCAACAACAACAACGTCAAATAAAAAACAACAACAACGTTAAATAAACAACAACAACTAAAACAACATCAAATAAACAACAACAACAATAACAACGTCAAATAAACAACTACAACAACAACAATGACAACAACCAAAACAACAACAACAACAACAACAACGTCAAATAAACAACAAAAACAATAACAACAATGTCAACAACATTAACAACGTCTAATAAACAACAACAACAACAACGTCAAATAAACAACAACAACAACAACAATGTCAACAACAACGTCAAATAAACAACAACAACAACAACAATAACAACGTCAAATAAACAAAAACAATAACGTCAAATAAACAACAACAACAACGTCAAATAAACAACAACAACAACAACAAATACAACAACAACAACAACTTCAAATAACAACAACAACGTCAAATAAACAACAACAACAACAACAACGTCAAATAAACAACAATGTCAAATAAACAACAACGTCAAATAAACAACAACAACAACAACGTCAAATAAATAACAACAACAACAACGTCCAATAAACAACAACAACAATGTCAAATAAACAACAACAACAACGTCAAATTAACAACAACAACAACAATAACAACAACAACAACGTCAAATAAACAACAACAACAACAACAACGTCAAATAAAAAACAACAACAACAACAACATCAACAACAACAAAAACGTCAAATAAACAACAACAACAACAACAATAACAACGTCAATAACAATAACTACGTCAAATAAACAACAACAACGTCAAATAAACAACAACAACAACAACAATAATGTCAAATAAAAAACAACAACAACAACGTCAAATAAATAACAACAACAACAACAATGTCAAATTAACAACAACGTCAAATAAACAACAACAACAACAACGTCAAATAAATAACAACAACAACAACAATGTCAAATAAACAACAACAATAACAACACCGTCAACAACAACAACAATGTCAAATAAACAACAACAACAACAACGTCCAATAAACAACAACAACAAGAACGTCAACAATAACAACAAGAACGTCAAATAAACAACAACAACGTCAAATAAACAACAACGTCAACAACAACAACAACAACGTCAAATAAATAACAACAACTATGTCAACAACAACAACAACATCAAATAAACAATAACAACAACAACGTCAACAACAACAACGTCAAATAAACAACAACAACAACAACAACGACAACATCAAATAAACAACAATAACAACAACGTCAACAACAACGTCAAATAAACAACAACAACAACAACAACGTCAAATAAATAACAACAACAACGTCAAATAAACAACAAAAACAACGACAACAACAACGTCAAATGAAGAACAACAACAACAACGTCAAATAAACAACAACAACAACAACAACAACAACGTCAAATGAATAACAACAACAACAACGTCAAATAAACAACAACAATAACAACAACGTCTGATAAGCAACAACAATAACAACAATAACAAATACAACAACAACAACAACGTCAAATAAACAACAACAACAACAATAACAACGTCAAATAAACAACAACAACAACAACGTCAAATAAATAGCAACAATAACAACAACGTCAAATAAGCAACAACAACAACAACAACAACAACAACAAATACAACAACAACAACGACAACGTCAAATAACAAAAACAACGTCAAATAACAAAAACAACGTCAAATAACAAAAACAACGTCAAATAAACAACAATAACAACGTCAAATAAACAACAACAACAAGAACAACGTCAAATAAACAATAACAAAAACAACAACGTCAAATAAATAACAACAACAACGTCAAATAAACAACAACAACAACAACGTCAAATAAACAACAACAACAACAACAACGTCAAATTAACAACAACAACAACAACGTCAAATAAAATTAGCAACAACAACAACGTCAAATAAATAACAACAACAACAATGTCAAATAAACAACAACAACAACAACACCGTCAACAACAATAACAATGTCAAATAAACAACAACAACAACGTCCAATAAACAACAACAACAACAACGTCAACAACAACAACAACGTCAAATAAACAACAACAACAACGTCAAATAAACAACAACGGCAACAACAACAACAACGTCAAATAAACAACAACAACTCTGTCAACAACAACAATAACAACATCATATAAACAACAACAATAACAACGTCAACAACAACAACGTCAAATAAACAATAACAACAACAACGTCAAATAAACACCACCAAAAACAACGTTAATAACAACGTCAAATAAACAACAACAACAACAACAACAACGTCAAATAAATAACAACAACAACGTCAAATAAACAACAAAAACAACAACAACAACAACGTCAAATAAAGAACAACAACAACAACAACAACAACGTCAAATAAACAACAACAACAACAACGTCAAATGAATAACAACAACGACAACGTCAAATAAACAACAACAATAACAACAACGTCAAATAAGCAACAACAATAACAACAATAACAAATATAACAACAACAACAACAACGTCAAATAAACATTAACAACAATAACGTCAAATAAATAACAACAACAACGTCAAATAAATAACAACAATAACAACGTCAAATAAATAGCAACAATAACAACAACGTCAAATAAGCAACAACAACAACAACAACAAATACAACAACAACAACAACGTAAAATAACAAAAACAACGTCAAATAAACAACAATAACAACGTCCAATAAACAACAACAACAACAACAACAACAACGTCAAATAAACAATAACAACAACAACAACGTCAAATAAATAACAACAACAACAACGTCAAATAAACAACAACAACAACAACAACAACGTCAAATAAACAACAACAACAATGTCAAATAAACAACAACAACAACAACATCAAATTAACAACAACAACAACAACGTCAAATAAAATTAGCAACAACAACAACGTCAAATAAATAACAACAACAACAATGTCAAATAAACAACAACAACAACAACACCGTCAACAACAATAACAATGTCAAATAAACAACAACAACAACGTCCAATAAACAACAACAACAACAACGTCAACAACAACAACAACAACGTCAAATAAACAACAACAACAACGTCAAATAAACAACAACGGCAACAACAACAACGTCAAATAAACAACAACAACTATGTCAACAACAACAATAACAACATCAAATAAACAACAACAATAACAACGTCAACAACAATAACAACGTCAAATAAACAACAACAACAACAACAACAACGTCAAATAAACACCAACAACAACCACGTTAACAACAACGTCAAATAAACAACAACAACAACAACGTCAAATAAATAACAACAACAACGTCAAATAAACAACAAAAACAACAACCACAACAACAACAACGTCAAATAAAGAACAACAACAACAACAACAACGTCAAATAAACAACAACAACAACAACGTCAAATGAATAACAACAACAACAACGTCAAATAAACAACAACAATAACAATAACGTCAAATAAGCAACAACAATAACAACAATAACAAATATAACAACAACAACAACAACGTCAAATAAACAACAACAACAATAACGTCAAATAAATAACAACAACAACAACGTCAAATAAACAACAACAATAACAACGTCAAATAAATAGAAACAATAACAACAACGTCAAATAAGCAACAACAACAACAACAACAACGTCAAATAAAAAACAACAACAACAACAACAACATCAACAACAACAAAAACGTCAAATAAACAACAACAACAATAAAAACAACATCAATAACAACAACTACGTCAAATAAACAACAACAACAACAACAATGTCAACAACAACAATGTCAAATAAAAAACAACAACAAGAACGTCAAATAAACAATAACAACAACAATGTCAACAACAACAACGTCAAATAAAAAACAACAACAACGTCAAATAAACAACAACAACAACAACAACGTCAAACAAACAACTACAACAACAACAACAACAACAACAACAATGTCAAATAAACAACAACAACAACAACATCAAATGAATAACAACAACAACAACAACGTCAAATAAACAACAACAACAACAACGTCAAATAAACAACAACAACAACAACGTCAAATAAACAACAACAACACCAACAATAACAACAACAAAAACAACAACAACAATAACAACGTCAAATAAACAACAAAAACAACAACAACTATGTCAACAGCATTAACAACGTCAAATAAACAACAACAACAACACTAACAATGTCAAATAAACAACAACAACAACAACAACGTCAACAACAACGTCAAATAAACAACAACAACTATTACAATGTCAAATAAACAACAACAATAACGTCAAATAAACAACAACAACAACGTCAAATAAACAACAACAATAACAACAAATACAACAACAACAACTTCAAATAACAACAACAACGTCAAATAAACAACAATAACAACGTCAAATAAACAACAACGTCAAATAAACAACAACAACAACGTCAAATAAACAACAACAACAACAACAACAACGTCAAATAAATAACAACAACAACAACAATGTCAAATAAACAACAACAATAACAACACCGTCAACAACAACAACAATGTCAAATAAACAACAACAACAACGTCCAATAAACAACAACAACAACAACGTCAACAACAACAACAACAACAACGTCAAATAAACAACAACAACAACGTCAAATAAACAACAACGTCAACAACAACAACAACAACGTCAAATAAATAACAACAACTATGTCAACAACAACAACAACAACAACATCAAATAAACAATAACAACAACAACGTCAACAACAACAACGTCAAATAAACAACAACAACAACAACGACAACGTCAAATAAACAACAACAACAACAACGTCAATAACAACGTCAAATAAACAACAACAACAACGTCAAATAAATAACAACAACGTCAAATAAACAACAAAAACAACGACAACAACAACGTCAAATGAAGAAAAACAACAACAACGTCAAATAAACAACAACAACAACAACGTCAAATGAATAACAACAACAACAACGTCAAATAAACAACAACAATAACAACAACGTCAAATAAGCAACAACAATAACAACAATAACAACAATAACAAATACAACAACAACAACAACAACGTCAAATAAACAACAACAACAACAACGTCAAATAAACAACAACAACAACGTCAAATAAATAGCAACAATAACAACAACATCAAATAAGCAACAACAACAACAACAACAACAAATACAACAACAACAACAACGTCAAATAACAAAAACAACGTCAAATAAATAAACAATAACAACGTCAAATAAACAACAACAACAACAACGTCAAATAAACAATAACAACAACAACAACGTCAAATAAATAACAACAACAACAACGTCAAATAAACAACAACAACAACGTCAAATAAACAACAACAACAACGTCAAATAAACAACAACAACAACAACAACAACGTCAAATTAACAACAACAATAACAACGTCAAATAAAATTAGCAACAACAACAACGTCAAATAAATAACAACAACAACAATGTCAAATAAACAACAACAACAACAACAACACCGTCAACAACAATAACAATGTCAAATAAACAACAACAACATCGTCCAATAAACAACAACAATAACAACAACGTCAACAACAACAACAACGTCAAATAAACAACAACAACAACAACGTCAAATAAACAACAACGGCAACAACAACAACAACGTCAAATAAACAACAACAACTATGTCAACAACAACAATAACAACATCAAATAAACAACAACAATAACAACGTCAACAATAACAACGTCGACAACAACAACGTGAAATAAACAACAACAACAACAACAACGTCAAATAAACACCAACAACAACAACGTTAACAACAACGTCAAATAAACAACAACAACAACGTCAAATAAATAACAACAACAAGGTCAAATAAACAACAAAAACAACAAAAACAACAACAATAACAACAACAACGTCAAATAAAGAACAACAACAACCACAACAACAACGTCAAATAAACTACAACAACAACAACGTCAAATGAATAACAACAACAACAACGTCAAATAAACAACAACAATAACAACAACGTCAAATAAGCAACAACAATAACAACAATAACAAATATAACAACAACAACAACAACAACGTCAAATAAACGACAACGACAATAACATCAAATAAATAACAACAACAACAACGTCAAATAAACAACAACAATAACAACGTCAAATAAATAGCAACAATAACAACAACGTCAAATAAGCAACAACAACAATAACAACAAATACAACAACAACAACAATGTAATACAACAACAACAATAACAACGTCAAATAAACAATAACAACAACAACAACGTCAAATAAATAACAACAACAACAACAACATCAAATAAACAACAACAACAACGTCAAATAAACAACAACAACAACGTCAAATAAACAACAACAACACCAACAATAACAACAACAAAAACAACAATAACAATAACAACGTCAAATAAACAACAAAAACAATAACAACTATGTCAACAGCATTAACAACGTCAAATGAACAACAACAACGCCACTAACAACGTCAAATAAATAACAACAACAACAACGTCAACAACAACGTCAAATAAACAACAACAACAACAATAACAATGTCAAATAAACAACAACAATAACGTCAAATAAACAACAACAACAACGTCAAATAAACAACAACAACAACAACAAATACAACAACAACAACTTCAAATAACAACAACAACGTCAAATAAACAACAACAACAACGTCAAATAAACAACAACGTCAAATAAACAACAACAACAACGTCAAATAAACAACAACAACAACAACGTCAAATAAATAACAACAACAATAACAATGTCAAATAAACAACAACAATAACAACACCGTCAACAACAACAACAATGTCAAATAAACAACAACAACAACAACGTCCAATAAACAACAACAACAACAACAACGTCAACAACAACAACAACAACAACGTCAAATAAACAACAACAACAACAACGTCAAATAAATATCAACAACTATGTCAACAAGACCAACAACAACATCAAATAAACAACAACAACAACAACAACAACAACGACAATGTCAAATAAACAACAACAACAACAACGTCAACAACAACGTCAAATAAACAACAACAACAACGTCAAATAAATAACAACAACGTCAAATAAACAACAAAAACAACGACAACAACAACGTCAAATGAAGAACAACAACAACAATGTCAAATAAACAACAACAACAACAACAACAACGTCAAATGAATAACAACAACAACAACGTCAAATAAACAACAACAATAACAACAACGTCAAATAAGCAACAACAATAACAACAATAACAAATACAACAACAACAACAAGGTCAAATAAACAACAACAACAACAACGTCAAATAAACAACAACAACAACAACGTCAAATAAGTAGCAACAATAACAACAACATCAAATAAGCAACAACAACAACAACAACAACAACAAATACAACAACAACAACAACAACGTCAAATAACAAAAACAACGTCAAATAACAAAAACAACGTCAAATAACAAAAACAACGTCAAATAAACAATAACAACAACAACAACGTCAAATAAATAACAACAACAACAACGTCAAATAAACAACAACAACAACAACGTCAAATAAACAACAACAACAACGTCAAATAAACAACAACAACGTCAAATTAACAATAACAACAACAACGTCAAATAAAATTAGCAACAACAACAACGACAAATAAAAAACAACAACAACAATGTCAAATAAACAACAACAACAACAACACCGTCAACAACAATAACAATGTCAAATAAACAACAACAACAACGTCCAATAAACAACAACAACAACAACGTCAACAACAACAACAACAACGTCAAATAAACAACAACAACAACTTCAAATAAACAACAACGGCAACAACAACAACAACGTCAACTAAACAACAACAACTATGTCAACAACAACAATAACAACATCAAATAAACAACAACAATAACAACGTCAACAATAACAACGTCAACAACAACAACATGAAATAAACAACAACAACAACAACAACGTCAAATAAACACCAACAACAACAACGTTAACAACAACGTCAAATAAACAACAACAACAACGTCAAATAAATAACAACAACAACGTCAAATAAACAACAAAAACAACAACGTCAAATAAACAACAACAACAACAACAACGTCAAATAAACAACAACAACAACAACGTCAAATGAATAACAACAACAACAACGTCAAATAAACAACAACAATAACAACAACGTCAAATAAGCAACAACAATAACAACAATAACAAATATAACAACAACAACAACAACAACGTCAAATAAATGACAACAACAATAACATCAAATAAATAACAACAACAACAACGTCAAATAAACAACAACAATAACAACGTCAAATAAATAGCAACAATAACAACAACGTCAAATAAGCAACAACAACAACAACAACAAATACAACAACAACAACAACGTAATACAACAACAACAATAACAACGTCAAATAAACAATAACAACAACAACAACGTCAAATAAATAACAACAACAACATCAAATAATTAACAACAACAACAACGTCAAATAAACAACAACAACAACGTCAAATAAACAACAACAACACCAACAATAACAACAACAAAAACAACAACAACAATAACAACGTCAAATAAACAACAAAAACAACAACAACTATGTCAACAGCATTAACAACGTCAAATGAACAACAACAACAACACTAACAACGTCAAATAAACAACAACAACAACAACGTCAACAATAACGTCAAATAAACAACAACAACAATAACAATGTCAAATAAACAACAACAATAACGTCAAATAAACAACAACAACAACGTCAAATAAACAACAACAACAACAACAACAACAACAAATACAACAACAACAACTTCAAATAACAACAACAACGTCAAATAAACAACAACATCAACGTCAAATAAACAACAACAACAACGTCAAATAAACAACAACAACAACAACAACGTCAAATAAATAACAACAACAACAACAATGTCAAATAAACAACAACAATAACAACACCGTCAACAACAACAACAATGTCAAATAAACAACAACAACAACAACGTCCAATAAACAACAACAACAACAACGTCAACAACAACAACAACAACGTCAAATAAACAACAACAACAACGTCAAATAAACAACAACGTCAACAACAACAACAACAACAACAACGTCAAATAAATAACAACAACTATGTCAACAACAACAACAACATCAAATAAACAATAACAACAACAACGTCAACAACAACAACGTCAAATAAACAACAACAACAACAACGACAACGTCAAATAACCAACAACAACAACAACGTCAAATAAACAACAACAACAACGTCAAATAAATAACAACAACGTCAAATAAACAACAAAAACAACGACAACAACAACGTCAAATGAAGAACAACAACAACAACGTCAAATAAACAACAACAACAACAACGTCAAATGAATAACAACAACAACAACGTCAAATAAACAACAACAATAACAACAACGTCAAATAAGCAACAACAATAACAACAATAACAAATACAACAACAACAACAACAACAAGGTCAAATAAACAACAACAACAACAACGCCAAATAAACAACAACAACAACAACAACGTCAAATAAATAGCAACAATAACAACAACATCAAATAAGCAACAACAACAACAACAACAACAAATACAACAACAACAACAACAACAACGTCAAATAACAAAAACAACGTCAAATAACAAAAACAACGTCAAATAACAAAAACAACGTCAAATAAACAACAATAACAACGTCAAATAAACAACAACAACAACAACAACGTCAAATAAACAATAACAACAACAACAACGTCAAATAAATAACAACAACAACAACGTCAAATAAACAACAACAAATACAACGTCAAATAAACAACAACAACAACGTCAAATAAACAACAACAACAACAACGTCAAATTAACAACAACAACAACAACGTCAAATAAAATTAGCAACAACAACAACGTCAAATAAATAACAACAACAACAATGTCAAATAAACAACAACAACAACACCGTCAACAACAATAACAATGTCAAATAAACAACAACAACAACGTCCAATAAACAACAACAACAACAACGTCAACAACAACAACAACGTCAAATAAACAACAACAACAACGTCAAATAAACAACAACGGCAACAACAACAACAACGTCAAATAAACAACAACAACGTCAAATAAACAACAACAACTATGTCAACAACAACAATAACAACATCAAATAAACAACAACAATAACAACGTCAACAACAACAACGTTAAATAAACAACAACAACAACAACAACGTCAAATAAACACCAACAACAACAACGTTAACAACAACGTCAAATAAACAACAACAACAACAATGTCAAATAAACAACAAAAATAACAACAACAACAACGTCAAATAAAGAACAACAACAACAACAACAATAACGTCAAATAAACAACAACAACAACAACGTCAAATGAATAACAACAACGTCAAATAAACAACAACAATAACAACAACGTCAAATAAGCAACAACAATAACAACAATAACAAATATAACAACAACAACAACAACGTCAAATAAACGACAACAACAATAACGTCAAATAAATAAAAACAACAACAACGTCAAATAAACAACAACAATAACAACGTCAAATAAATAGCAACAATAACAACAACGTCAAATAAGCAACAACAACAACAACAACAAATACAACAACAACAACAACGTAATACAACAACAACAATAACAACGTCAAATAAACAATAACAACAACAACAACGTCAACAACAACAACAACAACAACAACATCAAATAAACAACAATAACAACAACAACGTCAAATAAACAACAACAACAACAACAACGTCAAATTAACAACAACAACAATAACAACAACAACAACGTCAAATAAACAACAACAACAACGTCAAATAAAAAACAACAACAACAACAACATCAACAACAACAAAAATGTAAAATAAACAACAACAACAACAACAACAACGTCAATAACAACAACTACGTCAAATAAACAACAACAACAACAACAACAACAACGTCAAATAAATAACAACAACAACAATGTCAACAACAACAACGTCAAATACAAAACAACAACAACAACGTCAAATAAACATTAACAACAACAATGTCAACAACAACAACGTCAAATAAAAAACAACAACAACGTCAAATAAACAACAACAACTAAAACAACATCAAATAAACAACAACAACAACGTCAAATAAACAACTACAACAACAACGTCAACAACAACAACAGCAATGTCAAATAAACAACAACAACAACAACGTCAAATAAACAACAACAACAATAACGTCACATAAACAACAACAACAACGTCAAATAAACAGCAACAACAACGTCAAATAAACAACAACTACAACAACAACGTCAAATAAACAACAACAACACCAACAATAACAACAACAAAAATAACAACAACAACAACAACGTCAAATAAACAACAAAAACAACAACAACAATGTCAACAACATTAACAACGTCTAATAAACAACAACAACAACGTCAAATAAACAACAACAACAACAACAACAACGTCAACAACAATGTCAAATAAACAACAACAACAACAATAACAACGTCAAATAAACAACAACAATAACGTCAAATAAACAACAACAACAACGTCAAATAAACAACAACAATAACGTCAAATAAACAACAACAACAACGTCAAATAAACAACAACAACAACAACAACAACAACGTCAATAACAACAACTACGTCAAATAAACAACAACAACAACAACAACAACGTCAAATAAACAACAACAACAACAACAACAACAATGTCAACAACAACAACGTCAAATACAAAACAACAACAACAACGTCAAATAAACAATAACAACAACAATGTCAACAACAACAACGTCAAATAAAAAACAACAACAACGTCAAATAAACAACAACAACTAAAACAACATCAAATAAACAACAACAACAACAACAACGTCAAATAAACAACTACAACAACAACATCAACAACAACAACCGCAATGTCAAATAAACAACAACAACAACAACGTCAAATAAACAACAACAACAACAACGTCAAATAAACAACAACAACAACGTCAAATAAACAACAATGGCAACAACAACAACAACGTCAAATAAACAACAACAACTATGTCAACAACAACAATAACAACATCAAATAAACAACAACAATAACAACGTCAACAACAACAACGTCAAATAAACAACAACAACAACGTCAAATAAACACCAACAACAACAACGTTAACAACAACGTCAACTAAACAACAACAACAACAACAACGTCAAATAAATAACAACAAAAACGTCAAATAAACAACAAAAACAACAACAACAATAACGTCAAATAAAGAACAACAACAACAACAACAACAACAACAACGTCAAATAAACAACAACAACAACAATGTCAAATGAATAACAACAACAACTACGTCAAATAAACAACAACAGTATCAACAACGTCAAATAAGCAACAACAATTACAACAATAACAAATATAACAACAACAACAACGTCAAATAAACGACAACAACAATAACGTCAAATAAATAACAACAACAACAACAACGTCAAATAAACAACAACAATAACAACGTCAAATAAATAGCAACAATAACAACAACGTCAAATAAGCAACAACAACAACAAATACAACAACAACAACAACGTAATACAACAACAACAATAACAACGTCAAATAAACAATAACAACAACAACAACGTCAAATAAATAACAACAACAACAACATCAAATAAACAACAACAACAACAACGTCAAATAAACAACAACAACAACGTCAAATAAACAACAACAACAACAACAACGTCAAATTAACAACAACAACAACAATAACAACAACAACAACAACGTCAAATAAACAACAACAACAACAACGTCAAATAAAAAACAACAACAACAACATCAACAACAACAAAAATGTCAAATAAACAACAACAACAACAACAACAACGTCAATAACAACAACTATGTCAAATAAACAACAACAACAACAACAACAACGTCAAATAAACAACAACAACAACAATGTCAACAACAACAACAACAACAATGTCAACAACAACAACGTCAAATACAAAACAACAACAACAACGTCAAATAAATAACAACAACAACAACGTCAAATAAACAACAACAAATACAACGTCAAATAAACAACAACAACAACGTCAAATAAACAACAACAACAACAACGTCAAATTAACAACAACAACAACAACGTCAAATAAAATTAGCAACAACAACAACGTCAAATAAATAACAACAACAACAATGTCAAATAAACAACAACAACAACACCGTCAACAACAATAACAATGTCAAATAAACAACAACAACAACGTCCAATAAACAACAACAACAACAACGTCAACAACAACAACAACGTCAAATAAACAACAACAACAACGTCAAATAAACAACAACGGCAACAACAACAACAACGTCAAATAAACAACAACAACGTCAAATAAACAACAAAAACTATGTCAACAACAGCAATAACAACATCAAATAAACAACAACAATAACAACGTCAACAACAACAACGTTAAATAAACAACAACAACAACAACAACGTCAAATAAACACCAACAACAACAACGTTAACAACAACGTCAAATAAACAACA
Source organism: Vicia faba (assembly GCA_948472305.1). Taxonomy (NCBI): domain Eukaryota; kingdom Viridiplantae; phylum Streptophyta; class Magnoliopsida; order Fabales; family Fabaceae; genus Vicia; species Vicia faba. The sequence goes on along the minus strand of OX451735.1, from coordinate 1,387,491,906 downwards.
ACAACAACAACGTCAAATAAACAACAAAAATAACAACAACAACAACGTCAAATAAAGAACAACAACAACAACAACAATAACGTCAAATAAACAACAACAACAACAACGTCAAATGAATAACAACAACGTCAAATAAACAACAACAATAACAACAACGTCAAATAAGCAACAACAATAACAACAATAACAAATATAACAACAACAACAACAACGTCAAATAAACGACAACAACAATAACGTCAAATAAATAAAAACAACAACAACGTCAAATAAACAACAACAATAACAACGTCAAATAAATAGCAACAATAACAACAACGTCAAATAAGCAACAACAACAACAACAACAAATACAACAACAACAACAACGTAATACAACAACAACAATAACAACGTCAAATAAACAATAACAACAACAACAACGTCAAATAAATAACAACAACAACAACATCAAATAAACAACAATAACAACAACAACGTCAAATAAACAACAACAACAACGTCAAATAAACAACAACAACAACAACGTCAAATTAACAACAACAACAATAACAACAACAACAACGTCAAATAAACAACAACAACAACGTCAAATAAAAAACAACAACAACAACAACATCAACAACAACAAAAATGTAAAATAAACAACAACAACAACAACAACGTCAATAACAACAACTACGTCAAATAAACAACAACAACAACAACAACAACAACGTCAAATAAACAACAACAACAACAATGTCAACAACAACAACGTCAAATACAAAACAACAACAACAACGTCAAATAAACATTAACAACAACAATGTCAACAACAACAACGTCAAATAAAAAACAACAACAACGTCAAATAAACAACAACAACTAAAACAACATCAAATAAACAACAACAACAACGTCAAATAAACAACTACAACAACAACGTCAACAACAACAACAGCAATGTCAAATAAACAACAACAACAACAACGTCAAATAAACAACAACAACAATAACGTCACATAAACAACAACAACAACGTCAAATAAACAGCAACAACAACGTCAAATAAACAACAACTACAACAACAACGTCAAATAAACAACAACAACACCAACAATAACAACAACAAAAATAACAACAACAACAACAACGTCAAATAAACAACAAAAACAACAACAACAATGTCAACAACATTAACAACGTCTAATAAACAACAACAACAACGTCAAATAAACAACAACAACAACAACAACAACGTCAACAACAACGTCAAATAAACAACAACAACAACAATAACAACGTCAAATAAACAACAACAATAACGTCAAATAAACAACAACAACAACGTCAAATAAACAACAACAATAACGTCAAATAAACAACAACAACAACGTCAAATAAACAACAACAACAACAACAACAACAACAACGTCAATAACAACAACTACGTCAAATAAACAATAACAACAACAACAACAACGTCAAATAAACAACAACAACAACAACAACAATGTCAACAACAACAACGTCAAATACAAAACAACAACAACAACGTCAAATAAACAATAACAACAACAATGTCAACAACAACAACGTCAAATAAAAAACAACAACAACGTCAAATAAACAACAACAACTAAAACAACATCAAATAAACAACAACAACAACAACAACGTCAAATAAACAACTACAACAACAACATCAACAACAACAACCGCAATGTCAAATAAACAACAACAACAACAACGTCAAATAAACAACAACAACAACAACGTCAAATAAACAACAACAACAACGTCAAATAAACAACAATGGCAACAACAACAACAACGTCAAATAAACAACAACAACTATGTCAACAACAACAATAACAACATCAAATAAACAACAACAATAACAACGTCAACAACAACAACGTCAAATAAACAACAACAACAACGTCAAATAAACACCAACAACAACAACGTTAAAAACAACGTCAACTAAACAACAACAACAACAACAACGTCAAATAAATAACAACAAAAACGTCAAATAAACAACAAAAACAACAACAACAATAACGTCAAATAAAGAACAACAACAACAACAACAACAACGTCAAATAAACAACAACAACAACAACGTCAAATGAATAACAACAACAACTACGTCAAATAAACAACAACAGTATCAACAACGTCAAATAAGCAACAACAATTACAACAATAACAAATATAACAACAACAACAACGTCAAATAAACGACAACAACAATAACGTCAAATAAATAACAACAACAACAACAACGTCAAATAAACAACAACAATAACAACGTCAAATAAATAGCAACAATAACAACAACGTCAAATAAGCAACAACAACAACAACAACAAATACAACAACAACAACAACGTAATACAACAACAACAATAACAACGTCAAATAAACAATAACAACAACAACAACGTCAAATAAATAACAACAACAACAACATCAAATAAACAACAACAACAACAACGTCAAATAAACAACAACAACAACAACGTCAAATAAACAACAACAACAACAACAACGTCAAATTAACAACAACAACAACAATAACAACAACAACAACAACGTCAAATAAACAACAACAACAACAACGTCAAATAAAAAACAACAACAACAACATCAACAACAACAAAAATGTCAAATAAACAACAACAACAACAACAACAACAACGTCAATAACAACAACTATGTCAAATAAACAACAACAACAACAACAACGTCAAATAAACAACAACAACAACAATGTCAACAACAACAACAACAATGTCAACAACAACAACGTCAAATACAAAATGTGATCGGTGGATCTGGAACTGACCGTTTAACGCTGGTTCGCGAAATGTCGCGGAAGCAAGAGTCGCCACCGTCTTTTATTTTCTCCAAATGGAAAGGACAAAAGCACAGAAAAATTCCTTAAAGAGATTGCTCTCGGTTCGGGAGGTAGATTATAGAAAGGGAAGGTGTTAGCACCCTTTCTATCCATGGTTATCCATGGGCTCTTAGATACTTGCTCAATGTGTTTTCAAATTGTTTGTTTGCTTTTCAATGTGGGTTTAAAAAAGATTCTTTGAAAAATTTCAGATCGACTCATACGTCAGAGTGTTTGAAAAGTTTGCTTTGAAAGCTTTTGAAAAGTGTCAGTGTGAAAAGTCTTTTGAGTTTGTTTTGAGATTAGAGCAAGTATCCTTGAGAACCTACCTACCCTAAGGAATTCGTCTGTGTAGATGTCCTTAAAAGTAGTGCCATCCCACCATTGAGAGGTAGGTAGCACCACCGTTGGAGGTGTTCGGGTCAATTCGATATTCGGGACGTGGTGATCACCAGAGCAATGGGAAGACACCTTAGAAGCTACCCTCATGCCAGGTTCCCGGATCATGAGGACTTACTAAGACATCCTCTACTCGACGATCACCTTTCGAGGCAAGGCAACAGTGAGGCGTACCCTAGGGGTGGTGTGTGATTTGTGTGTCAGATTCATTTATTTTTGTCTTGTCAGGTTATTGGTGATCTAACGTTTTGTTTTTATTTTTGTCATTCATTCTTGCATGCATTTATTTAACAGTTAAAAAGTGCGGAAAGATAAAATTCCTAAACTATTACAAAGGCGCGGGTCCACATCGCCAAATTAAACCAGGACCCGATTTGACATAAAATAAAGAAATAAAATGCGGGAAATATAAAATGTCCGAGTTACATGGCTTGAGCAATTACATAATATTTGAAAGAAGGAATAAATAAAATGTGCGAATTGAATTGAAATTGAAAGCGAGGGCGTTGGACCCTTTTTAATGAAATTAAATTATATTGAGCAAATTAATTAAATTAAAATAAAAAAGAAATTATTTTTGAGGTTTTTTTGTATTTATGAAATAAGAAAATTAAAATTAAAATTAAAAGAAACTCTAATTCTAAGTTATTTTTAATTATTTGAGAAAAATGTTAAAGTTTAACTTAATTTACTAAAGAATTTATGTACATGTTTATTTACAAAATAAATTAGTAGTTAATAATAATAATAATGATGAGAAAATTATTTATTAAAAAAAATGATGAAAAAGTTAAAAAAAAACCTAATTTCTACATATTTAATTTATTAAGAAAAATATTAAAGTTTTGAAACCTAAATTAATCTAATTAATTGTTTAAAGTTTATTTACAAAAATAATAATAATAAAATTAATATTAATAAAATAAACATTTTTTTGATTTTCTGTATTTTATATTTATTATGAAAATTATTTTATGGAATTAAAAGAAAACAATTAAAAAAAACAATTAAAAGAATAAAAAGGAAAAACAAATAAAAATTAAAAATTGAGCAAACCATGGGGGTATTCAGACCCAAAGGGAGGTTTTTTTTGAACGGTCTGCATTCTTTGGCCATTGGATTGAGTTTCATGCATAAGTTGTTCTACTTTGGCCATTTGGCTTTTGGCTTTTGGCTTTTGGCTTTTGACCATTTGTGTTCTGGCTTCAACGTTCCCTTAATCTCTGGCTTAATGTCTGCCTCGCCATGTATTGGTGTCATGTGTAAAATGTTCTGTTTTGGCCATTTGGCTTCTGGCCTTTTGGCCATTTGGCCTCAACGTTCCTTAATGAACCTGCATGGAATCCTGTCTAAATCTGCAGTGTTGAACCTCATGAACACATTAAATAAAATCATAAAAATTCAAATAAAACCAACATATTAATGTTTAGGCACAATATGGCATGTATGAATGATTATACCCTTTTGATCATGGAGATCAAATCAATCTTACCCTTACTGGAAGATTAGTGACCTGAATGCTTTTATGCCTTACTGGAAGATTAGGATCATGGAGATCAAGCCAGCCTTATCATTACTGAAGAAGTAGTGAGGTATTGGTTTATAACTGTGATGTCTTGCTTGTAGTGAGAGAGGGATTTGTAATAAGGATTTCAAGGTTTTAGGGTTCTTGAAAGAGTTTGATATTCTAACAGTGTTGTGGCAAGGTTTTTTTTCTCTCTTTTCCTCCTCTCTTTTTTTCTTTTCTTCTCCCCTTTTTCCTCTTCTGGTTTGTGTGACAAGAAGGTGATTATATAGTGGAAATTAGGGTAAAGAAAATGGGCTTTGAATGTGCAATTGGGCCTCCAATATTCACTTGAATTCGTCACTTTCCAGGCTAAATCGCAGGGACTTAAGTGCATTTTTTGAAGTTGAAATGTGAAAACAAAATGTAGCCGACATCGAGAACTAACTCCTGTCCGAAGATCGACTCAATCGGATAAACGGTGAATTAGTTATGAATTTTTGAAGTTTCAGCTCAGACAAACTTATTTTGGGCTCCAGTGTCGGCTCTGACACGTTCTTCAATAAAAAACTGGTATTGATCGGTGCATAATTTGGTCTCGACTTTTGAAGCAAAGTTGTAGATCTATGAGTCAGTGACCTTGTGTAAAAATATGAGTCCAATCCGATAAAAATTGACCGAGTTATGAATTTTCGAAGTTTCGGCTCAGATGAAATAATATTCAGCATTCAGGATTTTCAGCGTGTCACGCACTCTGAGCAAAAAACGAAGGCCTTTTGAATACCGTTTGAACTCAATACCTTCTGTGAAAATGTAGCCAACTCAATTTGTGAAATTTTGGCACCGGAACCAGCTCGATACGATGAAAATCGACCAAGTTATGATTTTCTGAACATGACACAAATAAACTTCTGTCACAAATTTTCTGCACGAAAATACCTGATAAATCCACATTTTTGAAGACCTTCTGATCGAAATTGGCTTCCAGCCGTGAGAGATGAAAACGTAGATAATGTCAAGACGGAATTTTGGCCACCGGAACGGGTTCAAAACGAGTCACGATCTTCAAGTTATGAATTTTTTAGCGCGTAAAAACTGCACTTTCAGCACACTTTTTCACCATATTTCTTCAAGAAAACTCGCACATTCGGATACCTTCTTTAAAGAATTATCTCTTGAGCCGAACCTGAATTTGAGAATATGTTATCAGAGATATCTTGGCGAAAGAATACCTGAATATGACGCGCCGGGTTGGACTTGTGAATTTTTCTTGGAATATTTTGAGAAATATGGGAGGGCAAATTTTGGGGTACAACAGTTGCCCCTGTTCAATCTTCTTAGACCTGAGGATGCAGATTGGCTGACGTGCCTTTCGTAATCCGAGGGTGGAAGATGATTGAACACTAGAGTGCTCAGAAATTTGCGCTCACATAGTAGTGTGATGGGGGAATGGGCTTATAGATGCCATTTGGAGATTGCTGGATAGGATGATGGGCTTATAGATGCCATCTGGATATTGATCGCGTAGGAGATTCCTTAGCGAGAACCTGCATACCTGCAAAAGAACAAATGAGTACCTGACACGTTGCAGGAGCTGGTTTTCAGATGCTTGGTATAGATGTGTCCTGACTGGTTACAGGAGCTGGATCTGGAGCTTCAAAAGATGATGAATGAACCAGGTATGGTTACTGCTTTAGCATGAATGGTAAGAGAACCTTGGGTGATTTTAACTTCAACAACGCTCGTTGAGAAAATCTTGGTGGCTTTAACTTCAACAATGCTTGTTGAGAAAAAAACTTGGGTGACTTTAACTTCAACAACGCTCGTTGAGAAAAAATCTTGGGTGACTTAACTGGGATAAGAATCAGGGAGATCTTAGGGTCGGTCTGACTGAACCAGAGGAGGTTTTTTGATAGGGATGTGATGAAGGAATCTGAGACGATTGCTACTCCAAATATATGATGAAGGAATCTGGGACGATTACTACCTCAGCAGGACGATGAAGGAATCTGGGACGATTACTACCTCAGCAGAATGATGAAGGAATCTGGGACGATTACTACCTCAGCAGGATGATGAAGGAATCTGGGACGATTACTACCTCAGCAGAATGATGAAGGAATCGGGGACGATTACTACCTCAGCAGGATGATGAAGGAATCTGGGACGATTGCTACCTCAGCAGGATGATGAAGGAATCTGGGACGATTACTACCTCAGCAGAATGATGAAGGAATCTGGGACGATTACTACCTCAGCAGAATGATGAAGGAATCTGGGACGATTACTACCTCAGCAGAATGATGAAGGAATCTGGGACGATTACTACCTCAGCAGAATGATGAAGGAATCTGGGACGATTACTACCTCAGCAGAATGATGAAGGAATCTGGGACGATTACTACCTCAGCAGGATGATGAAGGAATCTGGGACGATTACTACCTCAGCAGGATGATGAAGGAATCTGGGACGATTACTACCTCAGCAGGATGATGAAGGAATCTGGGACGATTACTACCTCAGCAGGATGATGAAGGAATCTGGGACGATTACTACCTCAGCAGGATGATGAAGGAATCTGGGACGATTACTACCTCAGCAGAATGATGAAGGAATCTGGGACGATTACTACCTCAGCAGAATGATGAAGGAATCTGGGACGATTACTACCTCAGCAGGATGATGAAGGAATCTGGGACGATTACTACCTCAGCAGGATGATGAAGGAATCTGGGACGATTACTACCTCAGCAGAATGATGAAGGAATCTGGGACGATTACTACCTCAGCAGGATGATGAAGGAATCTGGGACGATTACTACCTCAGCAGAATGATGAAGGAATCTGGGACGATTACTACCTCAGCAGAATGATGAAGGAATCTGGGACGATTACTACCTCAACGGGTAAAGACTTTTATCTGTTGATCGTTCTTTCCTGAAAAAAATAACGAATTAGTTGTATGCAATGTCATAATGCATGAATTGCCTGATTTTAAGATGTTCTCAAAAATAAATGAGATTGGGGTGATATGATGCGTCTATGCATGCTATAATGATGTATGTGATGTTTTATGAATGTGTTTTTCGTCTAGGAAAGTAAATCCTTGACGGGTGCCGGGAAGTCACTCCTGGGCTGATGTTGAAGAATAGATTTTGCTTCCGCTGGGGATGATAACTGCAAGAATACCGGTAGGAGAAGATGACTCCGTTGCGGAATAAACTTGGCAAATGGAGGATTCTGCAGGGAGAAAAGATACTCTAGCGACCATGCTGGGAAGCAATACTCTGTGGGAAGAGGGATGCCTTGCTGAGTGTTGATGATAATTTGTTGGGGATACCCTTGTTGTTGGAAGTGTTGATGGACTTCGCTGGGGTAAGAAGATTTCGTCGAGGACGCTCTTTCCGTGGCTTTTGGCTGAGGATAACCCAGTTATATCCTGTTAAGGAAATAACTCTTTGAATAAAGCCGGGAGACGCGTTCGTGTTCTGTGAGGGGATAAGCTTCCAGAATCTACTGGGGATAAGCTTATTGCTTGGGGATATGGATTCCAATTTTCCGGGGGAACTTGGATTGGACTCTCTGGGGGAGTTTTGAACTATGTCGGGGAAGTGATTCCTTTGAATGTTAATGTGCCGCCGGGGAACAATCTTTAGACCAAGACTGCCGGGGATGCTTGTTAAGAATACATATGCTGCTGGGGAATGTTAGGATCTGCTGGAGGATACCCAATTTCCTTGAGACTTGATAACTTTGCTTGGAGAGGAATGCACTGACTTGCCGACTCACTCTCTGGGGAATTAGGATATCTGGTTATGTCCTTTAGCTGAACCTACCTTGATACCTTGGAGGATGGGACAATTAGATTGCTCAGACAACTCTTTATTGCCCCTGTTTCTATGGGGGAGGCCCTTGTGGGGTGCCGATAGCTTGTTGATGGACAGACCTTCTTCTGGTAGGCAGGTGACGAGGTGACAGGACATAGTCGTACGCTTTGATCCCTAACTTTTGCCTGGACCGCCCTTTCGGGTTTTCAGTCCACCGGGATACCCATTTTTGCCCAAGCCGCCTTTTCAGGTTTTCGACTTGCCGGGTGTACAGATTTTTCATTTCATCCCTTACTTTTGCCCGAACTCTTTTGGTTCGCCGGGAAGCCCTTATTTTTGCCTAGGTACGTCGACCTAGCGGGTCTTTGATTTTGCGTAGTATTTTTCGACTATGTCCGTGCTTTCAGAATGTAGGGAGTTGCCCCTGTTAGAAGTGTTTTGTCATGCCACCAGAAGGTGTTTGATCAGGCCAGACTCGTTGTTGAAATGCCCCAAGTGACTCAGGTGGAGATTTGCTCCAGGCTTTTTGGCCTTTTGAGAGATTCTCTGGATCTTGACTTAACTGCCCCAGATGGTAGACCATGATCATGCCGTGCCCCTTGATTGGAAGCACTTTTGTTCACTAGGCATTCGTCGTACGAATTTCTATGCTGTTCAAACAAAAAGTCATATGCAAACAAAGTTATGTTAAAAATGCAACGCTTATGTCTGTCTCGAAGATTTTGAAAATGCATCTTTTCATAAAACAAGTGAATGTTTGTAAAACGTGATGTCAATTCCGTATTTACCGTAGGCCTTCAGGAGTCAGGATACCTTTCGTGACAGTATGCTTTCGAACTAACCCATGCTTCAGCTAGGACCTTTAAGGGTTATAACGTGGCTTGGTTCACGGTTTAAGAAACAAAGGATAAAGGCTCAAATTATTTGTACCCACCCGCTCTTCGTGATGTTCTCCAAACCTAAACTCAGTTGATCATGCGTTAGACCTTGTTTGAGTCTTTGCTCTGATGCTCCAGTGATGGTTCGGATATTGATGATTGATTCTGAATAGGCAGTCATCTTTGTTTTTGTTGAGGGTTTGTGAGACCTCTTTCTTGATTTTTGTTATCCCTTTCTTTTTTTGCCTGAACTGTTTCCTTTTCGGAATTATAGTCAGCGGGATGCCCCAGTTTGGTAAGTCTTCTTTATAGGTTTAGACTTCTTGGGCTTTTCATTTTGAAAGATAATGACTGCCTGTCTTGATTGATTATTCGGAACCATCACGGTTTTTCTTTGTTTTGTAAGGACCTCTTTGGTGTCATTCGTTATGCACTTGGATCAACTGAGAGAACTACCCTGCCCCAGGTTATGATTAAGGATTTTAAATTTCGAAAAGAAAAACTCCTACTTCTTTGGCTCAGAGGGGTTGACGAGGGATTATCATCCTTATAACTCCAGTGTTTAGGGATTGAAACAATGCCTGTACCTCATCAGCGGGGTCTGTTCAAAAGCATACTGTAGATCGTGGTATCGTTTTCTTCATCCTCCCTCAAGAGGCTTAGAATTTTTAGATCAAGAGTTGACATCAGAAAAAGTATGAAAACAGTTTGCATATAGTGAATGCGAATATATTGCTTCAAAACAGACATATGCGATGCATTAATGAACTAACAACGTTTAATCATGAATAAATGTTTGAACAGTTAAAAGAAAGTTACAACTTGAACATTCTAATAAACACAAGTCTTCCAGTCTCAGGGCTCGTTATTTCAAATGGTGAGCCTTGGAGGGATGGTAGAAAAATTCAGCCTGACCATCTTGAGTGAACTCCAGTGCTCCTTCATCAATCAGGTCCTGGATCTTGTTCTTCAGAGCCCAACACTCATTTGTATCATGTCCTGGACAGGCAGAGTGGTATGCACACCTTTTATTGGGATCATAAGTAGGATGTGCTGTGTTGGGGTTCTGGGGATGAGCCCTTAATGTGATCAGGTTCAACCTCAACAGGCATTGTAAAGCTTGAAACAGCGACATGTTGAGCGGGGTGAATTGCCTCCTGGACTTGTCTGGCTGAAGCCGGTGAGGTTGGTGCTGAATTTGTGACACTGGAGCCATTTGAGGAGCTCTCCCCTTATCTCCTTGTCTCAAAGGTGGTTGAACGATGACTGACTTTTTACCCTTAGACATTTGCCCCAGTTGGTTACCCTGAAGCAGTTGGTTGACGAGAACCCCGAGCTCATCTTGTCTTTGAGCCAACCTTTGAATGGCAGTCACCTGCCCCAGCATTTGGACCTTCAATGCATTCACCTCAACTTGTAGGTGTTTCAGCCTTTCATCCTCAGCACTGTTCCTGACAAAGGTCCCCATGAGAAGTGTCCTTAGCTCCTCCTGCCCCTTGGATAGATTCAGGAGGATTTCCCCGAACCGAGTCTCTTGAGCAAGAAGGTCCTGGTTGTCTTGTTGGGAAGCCATTGCTGAAATAAACAGCGGGAAAGGTAAGTGACCTGCAACAAGGGTACCTGTCATGCAATGATGTGTATGTATGCATGCAATGTTTTCAAGGACCTCGCGGGGTAAGCAAGAAATCGTTAGAGTTTTGTGGCTTGATTGAAGGAAACCCATGTTGTTGAGAATTCTTCTTCAAGGGTCAAAGGCTCACCATATCCAGTGGGTCATAGCCCCTGACAATTTTGGCTAGAGGAAAATAAATCCTCTTTGCCCCTTGCTAGATGTTTGATTCATCATGACCTGCATCACAAGCCCTTGAGATCCTTGAAATGGGTTAGGATGTATGCAATGGTATGCATGGGGTAATGTAGGTGAACCCTGTTATGAGTCCCAATTAAGGACTATAAACAAAACCTGCAAGAAACTTAGTAAACCTGTCATGAGTCCCAATTAAGGACTAACAACAAAACCTGCAAGAAACTTAGTAAACCTTGTTATGAGTCCTAATTAAGGACTAAAAACCTGCGAGAAGCTCAAGTGTCAGACAACAAGCATGCAAATAGTCAAGTAGGAAGGCACACAAGTCACACAAGAGAAAGCCCTTAGAGTTTAGGCCAGCATGGGGTCTGGGTATTACCCTCTTGAAGTTGGTGGGTTCAACCTGTCCTATTAGAAGTAACTGGGTTCTAAGGGTCCCAATATCATTGACTACCCTCAATCGGTCATAACTCCAGCATCGCAATCTTTTCTTGCGGCCAGAACCATCACGAGAGTTTAGCCTCAATGGGCGTAGCATACTGCTACTATTCTAATGGCCAAGTTGTGTCATTTAAGGTTCTAAGGTTGTTGGTGCTTAATGACTCCTTGGAAGACCCATATTCTCCCCGTTTCAACACGAGGGATATCGGTACAGACCAAGGCGCCACACCAACGTAGCCACTGCTTCACCCATGTCGGTATACGCCGGACAGGTCCCTCACAGCTTATGCTACCTAAACAGGGTATCCCCAGATCCGGGTTAGAATCTATGTAACTCCGATGCAACCCACAAATTTAAAGCATACAAGGAAAACAATTGAAAACACAGTGATCTTAATCCTAAGGTACACCTCACTTTAAGTTTAGTCCCCAGCAGAGTCGCCAGTTCTGTGATCGGTGGATCTGGAACTGACCGTTTAACGCTGGTTCGCGAAATGTCGCGGAAGCAAGAGTCGCCACCGTCTTTTATTTTCTCCAAATGGAAAGGACAAAAGCACAGAAAAATTCCTTAAAGAGATTGCTCTCGGTTCGGGAGGTAGATTATAGAAAGGGAAGGTGTTAGCACCCTTTCTATCCATGGTTATCCATGGGCTCTTAGATACTTGCTCAATGTGTTTTCAAATTGTTTGTTTGCTTTTCAATGTGGGTTTAAAAAAGATTCTTTGAAAAATTTCAGATCGACTCATACGTCAGAGTGTTTGAAAAGTTTGCTTTGAAAGCTTTTGAAAAGTGTCAGTGTGAAAAGTCTTTTGAGTTTGTTTTGAGATTAGAGCAAGTATCCTTGAGAACCTACCTACCCTAAGGAATTCGTCTGTGTAGATGTCCTTAAAAGTAGTGCCATCCCACCATTGAGAGGTAGGTAGCACCACCGTTGGAGGTGTTCGGGTCAATTCGATATTCGGGACGTGGTGATCACCAGAGCAATGGGAAGACACCTTAGAAGCTACCCTCATGCCAGGTTCCCGGATCATGAGGACTTACTAAGACATCCTCTACTCGACGATCACCTTTCGAGGCAAGGCAACAGTGAGGCGTACCCTAGGGGTGGTGTGTGATTTGTGTGTCAGATTCATTTATTTTTGTCTTGTCAGGTTATTGGTGATCTAACGTTTTGTTTTTATTTTTGTCATTCATTCTTGCATGCATTTATTTAACAGTTAAAAAGTGCGGAAAGATAAAATTCCTAAACTATTACAAAGGCGCGGGTCCACATCGCCAAATTAAACCAGGACCCGATTTGACATAAAATAAAGAAATAAAATGCGGGAAATATAAAATGTCCGAGTTACATGGCTTGAGCAATTACATAATATTTGAAAGAAGGAATAAATAAAATGTGCGAATTGAATTGAAATTGAAAGCGAGGGCGTTGGACCCTTTTTAATGAAATTAAATTATATTGAGCAAATTAATTAAATTAAAATAAAAAAGAAATTATTTTTGAGGTTTTTTTGTATTTATGAAATAAGAAAATTAAAATTAAAATTAAAAGAAACTCTAATTCTAAGTTATTTTTAATTATTTGAGAAAAATGTTAAAGTTTAACTTAATTTACTAAAGAATTTATGTACATGTTTATTTACAAAATAAATTAGTAGTTAATAATAATAATAATGATGAGAAAATTATTTATTAAAAAAAATGATGAAAAAGTTAAAAAAAAACCTAATTTCTACATATTTAATTTATTAAGAAAAATATTAAAGTTTTGAAACCTAAATTAATCTAATTAATTGTTTAAAGTTTATTTACAAAAATAATAATAATAAAATTAATATTAATAAAATAAACATTTTTTTGATTTTCTGTATTTTATATTTATTATGAAAATTATTTTATGGAATTAAAAGAAAACAATTAAAAAAAACAATTAAAAGAATAAAAAGGAAAAACAAATAAAAATTAAAAATTGAGCAAACCATGGGGGTATTCAGACCCAAAGGGAGGTTTTTTTTGAACGGTCTGCATTCTTTGGCCATTGGATTGAGTTTCATGCATAAGTTGTTCTACTTTGGCCATTTGGCTTTTGGCTTTTGGCTTTTGGCTTTTGACCATTTGTGTTCTGGCTTCAACGTTCCCTTAATCTCTGGCTTAATGTCTGCCTCGCCATGTATTGGTGTCATGTGTAAAATGTTCTGTTTTGGCCATTTGGCTTCTGGCCTTTTGGCCATTTGGCCTCAACGTTCCTTAATGAACCTGCATGGAATCCTGTCTAAATCTGCAGTGTTGAACCTCATGAACACATTAAATAAAATCATAAAAATTCAAATAAAACCAACATATTAATGTTTAGGCACAATATGGCATGTATGAATGATTATACCCTTTTGATCATGGAGATCAAATCAATCTTACCCTTACTGGAAGATTAGTGACCTGAATGCTTTTATGCCTTACTGGAAGATTAGGATCATGGAGATCAAGCCAGCCTTATCATTACTGAAGAAGTAGTGAGGTATTGGTTTATAACTGTGATGTCTTGCTTGTAGTGAGAGAGGGATTTGTAATAAGGATTTCAAGGTTTTAGGGTTCTTGAAAGAGTTTGATATTCTAACAGTGTTGTGGCAAGGTTTTTTTTCTCTCTTTTCCTCCTCTCTTTTTTTCTTTTCTTCTCCCCTTTTTCCTCTTCTGGTTTGTGTGACAAGAAGGTGATTATATAGTGGAAATTAGGGTAAAGAAAATGGGCTTTGAATGTGCAATTGGGCCTCCAATATTCACTTGAATTCGTCACTTTCCAGGCTAAATCGCAGGGACTTAAGTGCATTTTTTGAAGTTGAAATGTGAAAACAAAATGTAGCCGACATCGAGAACTAACTCCTGTCCGAAGATCGACTCAATCGGATAAACGGTGAATTAGTTATGAATTTTTGAAGTTTCAGCTCAGACAAACTTATTTTGGGCTCCAGTGTCGGCTCTGACACGTTCTTCAATAAAAAACTGGTATTGATCGGTGCATAATTTGGTCTCGACTTTTGAAGCAAAGTTGTAGATCTATGAGTCAGTGACCTTGTGTAAAAATATGAGTCCAATCCGATAAAAATTGACCGAGTTATGAATTTTCGAAGTTTCGGCTCAGATGAAATAATATTCAGCATTCAGGATTTTCAGCGTGTCACGCACTCTGAGCAAAAAACGAAGGCCTTTTGAATACCGTTTGAACTCAATACCTTCTGTGAAAATGTAGCCAACTCAATTTGTGAAATTTTGGCACCGGAACCAGCTCGATACGATGAAAATCGACCAAGTTATGATTTTCTGAACATGACACAAATAAACTTCTGTCACAAATTTTCTGCACGAAAATACCTGATAAATCCACATTTTTGAAGACCTTCTGATCGAAATTGGCTTCCAGCCGTGAGAGATGAAAACGTAGATAATGTCAAGACGGAATTTTGGCCACCGGAACGGGTTCAAAACGAGTCACGATCTTCAAGTTATGAATTTTTTAGCGCGTAAAAACTGCACTTTCAGCACACTTTTTCACCATATTTCTTCAAGAAAACTCGCACATTCGGATACCTTCTTTAAAGAATTATCTCTTGAGCCGAACCTGAATTTGAGAATATGTTATCAGAGATATCTTGGCGAAAGAATACCTGAATATGACGCGCCGGGTTGGACTTGTGAATTTTTCTTGGAATATTTTGAGAAATATGGGAGGGCAAATTTTGGGGTACAACAGTTGCCCCTGTTCAATCTTCTTAGACCTGAGGATGCAGATTGGCTGACGTGCCTTTCGTAATCCGAGGGTGGAAGATGATTGAACACTAGAGTGCTCAGAAATTTGCGCTCACATAGTAGTGTGATGGGGGAATGGGCTTATAGATGCCATTTGGAGATTGCTGGATAGGATGATGGGCTTATAGATGCCATCTGGATATTGATCGCGTAGGAGATTCCTTAGCGAGAACCTGCATACCTGCAAAAGAACAAATGAGTACCTGACACGTTGCAGGAGCTGGTTTTCAGATGCTTGGTATAGATGTGTCCTGACTGGTTACAGGAGCTGGATCTGGAGCTTCAAAAGATGATGAATGAACCAGGTATGGTTACTGCTTTAGCATGAATGGTAAGAGAACCTTGGGTGATTTTAACTTCAACAACGCTCGTTGAGAAAATCTTGGTGGCTTTAACTTCAACAATGCTTGTTGAGAAAAAAACTTGGGTGACTTTAACTTCAACAACGCTCGTTGAGAAAAAATCTTGGGTGACTTAACTGGGATAAGAATCAGGGAGATCTTAGGGTCGGTCTGACTGAACCAGAGGAGGTTTTTTGATAGGGATGTGATGAAGGAATCTGAGACGATTGCTACTCCAAATATATGATGAAGGAATCTGGGACGATTACTACCTCAGCAGGACGATGAAGGAATCTGGGACGATTACTACCTCAGCAGAATGATGAAGGAATCTGGGACGATTACTACCTCAGCAGGATGATGAAGGAATCTGGGACGATTACTACCTCAGCAGAATGATGAAGGAATCGGGGACGATTACTACCTCAGCAGGATGATGAAGGAATCTGGGACGATTGCTACCTCAGCAGGATGATGAAGGAATCTGGGACGATTACTACCTCAGCAGAATGATGAAGGAATCTGGGACGATTACTACCTCAGCAGAATGATGAAGGAATCTGGGACGATTACTACCTCAGCAGAATGATGAAGGAATCTGGGACGATTACTACCTCAGCAGAATGATGAAGGAATCTGGGACGATTACTACCTCAGCAGAATGATGAAGGAATCTGGGACGATTACTACCTCAGCAGGATGATGAAGGAATCTGGGACGATTACTACCTCAGCAGGATGATGAAGGAATCTGGGACGATTACTACCTCAGCAGGATGATGAAGGAATCTGGGACGATTACTACCTCAGCAGGATGATGAAGGAATCTGGGACGATTACTACCTCAGCAGGATGATGAAGGAATCTGGGACGATTACTACCTCAGCAGAATGATGAAGGAATCTGGGACGATTACTACCTCAGCAGAATGATGAAGGAATCTGGGACGATTACTACCTCAGCAGGATGATGAAGGAATCTGGGACGATTACTACCTCAGCAGGATGATGAAGGAATCTGGGACGATTACTACCTCAGCAGAATGATGAAGGAATCTGGGACGATTACTACCTCAGCAGGATGATGAAGGAATCTGGGACGATTACTACCTCAGCAGAATGATGAAGGAATCTGGGACGATTACTACCTCAGCAGAATGATGAAGGAATCTGGGACGATTACTACCTCAACGGGTAAAGACTTTTATCTGTTGATCGTTCTTTCCTGAAAAAAATAACGAATTAGTTGTATGCAATGTCATAATGCATGAATTGCCTGATTTTAAGATGTTCTCAAAAATAAATGAGATTGGGGTGATATGATGCGTCTATGCATGCTATAATGATGTATGTGATGTTTTATGAATGTGTTTTTCGTCTAGGAAAGTAAATCCTTGACGGGTGCCGGGAAGTCACTCCTGGGCTGATGTTGAAGAATAGATTTTGCTTCCGCTGGGGATGATAACTGCAAGAATACCGGTAGGAGAAGATGACTCCGTTGCGGAATAAACTTGGCAAATGGAGGATTCTGCAGGGAGAAAAGATACTCTAGCGACCATGCTGGGAAGCAATACTCTGTGGGAAGAGGGATGCCTTGCTGAGTGTTGATGATAATTTGTTGGGGATACCCTTGTTGTTGGAAGTGTTGATGGACTTCGCTGGGGTAAGAAGATTTCGTCGAGGACGCTCTTTCCGTGGCTTTTGGCTGAGGATAACCCAGTTATATCCTGTTAAGGAAATAACTCTTTGAATAAAGCCGGGAGACGCGTTCGTGTTCTGTGAGGGGATAAGCTTCCAGAATCTACTGGGGATAAGCTTATTGCTTGGGGATATGGATTCCAATTTTCCGGGGGAACTTGGATTGGACTCTCTGGGGGAGTTTTGAACTATGTCGGGGAAGTGATTCCTTTGAATGTTAATGTGCCGCCGGGGAACAATCTTTAGACCAAGACTGCCGGGGATGCTTGTTAAGAATACATATGCTGCTGGGGAATGTTAGGATCTGCTGGAGGATACCCAATTTCCTTGAGACTTGATAACTTTGCTTGGAGAGGAATGCACTGACTTGCCGACTCACTCTCTGGGGAATTAGGATATCTGGTTATGTCCTTTAGCTGAACCTACCTTGATACCTTGGAGGATGGGACAATTAGATTGCTCAGACAACTCTTTATTGCCCCTGTTTCTATGGGGGAGGCCCTTGTGGGGTGCCGATAGCTTGTTGATGGACAGACCTTCTTCTGGTAGGCAGGTGACGAGGTGACAGGACATAGTCGTACGCTTTGATCCCTAACTTTTGCCTGGACCGCCCTTTCGGGTTTTCAGTCCACCGGGATACCCATTTTTGCCCAAGCCGCCTTTTCAGGTTTTCGACTTGCCGGGTGTACAGATTTTTCATTTCATCCCTTACTTTTGCCCGAACTCTTTTGGTTCGCCGGGAAGCCCTTATTTTTGCCTAGGTACGTCGACCTAGCGGGTCTTTGATTTTGCGTAGTATTTTTCGACTATGTCCGTGCTTTCAGAATGTAGGGAGTTGCCCCTGTTAGAAGTGTTTTGTCATGCCACCAGAAGGTGTTTGATCAGGCCAGACTCGTTGTTGAAATGCCCCAAGTGACTCAGGTGGAGATTTGCTCCAGGCTTTTTGGCCTTTTGAGAGATTCTCTGGATCTTGACTTAACTGCCCCAGATGGTAGACCATGATCATGCCGTGCCCCTTGATTGGAAGCACTTTTGTTCACTAGGCATTCGTCGTACGAATTTCTATGCTGTTCAAACAAAAAGTCATATGCAAACAAAGTTATGTTAAAAATGCAACGCTTATGTCTGTCTCGAAGATTTTGAAAATGCATCTTTTCATAAAACAAGTGAATGTTTGTAAAACGTGATGTCAATTCCGTATTTACCGTAGGCCTTCAGGAGTCAGGATACCTTTCGTGACAGTATGCTTTCGAACTAACCCATGCTTCAGCTAGGACCTTTAAGGGTTATAACGTGGCTTGGTTCACGGTTTAAGAAACAAAGGATAAAGGCTCAAATTATTTGTACCCACCCGCTCTTCGTGATGTTCTCCAAACCTAAACTCAGTTGATCATGCGTTAGACCTTGTTTGAGTCTTTGCTCTGATGCTCCAGTGATGGTTCGGATATTGATGATTGATTCTGAATAGGCAGTCATCTTTGTTTTTGTTGAGGGTTTGTGAGACCTCTTTCTTGATTTTTGTTATCCCTTTCTTTTTTTGCCTGAACTGTTTCCTTTTCGGAATTATAGTCAGCGGGATGCCCCAGTTTGGTAAGTCTTCTTTATAGGTTTAGACTTCTTGGGCTTTTCATTTTGAAAGATAATGACTGCCTGTCTTGATTGATTATTCGGAACCATCACGGTTTTTCTTTGTTTTGTAAGGACCTCTTTGGTGTCATTCGTTATGCACTTGGATCAACTGAGAGAACTACCCTGCCCCAGGTTATGATTAAGGATTTTAAATTTCGAAAAGAAAAACTCCTACTTCTTTGGCTCAGAGGGGTTGACGAGGGATTATCATCCTTATAACTCCAGTGTTTAGGGATTGAAACAATGCCTGTACCTCATCAGCGGGGTCTGTTCAAAAGCATACTGTAGATCGTGGTATCGTTTTCTTCATCCTCCCTCAAGAGGCTTAGAATTTTTAGATCAAGAGTTGACATCAGAAAAAGTATGAAAACAGTTTGCATATAGTGAATGCGAATATATTGCTTCAAAACAGACATATGCGATGCATTAATGAACTAACAACGTTTAATCATGAATAAATGTTTGAACAGTTAAAAGAAAGTTACAACTTGAACATTCTAATAAACACAAGTCTTCCAGTCTCAGGGCTCGTTATTTCAAATGGTGAGCCTTGGAGGGATGGTAGAAAAATTCAGCCTGACCATCTTGAGTGAACTCCAGTGCTCCTTCATCAATCACGTCAAATAAATAAAAACAACAACAACGTCAAATAAACAA
>OX451735.1:1387379538-1387469538 GCA_948472305.1 Vicia faba | reverse complement strand
AACGTCAAATAAACAACAACAACAACAGCGTCAAATAAAAAACAACAACAACAACATCAACAACAACAAAAATGTCAAATAAACAACAACAACAACAACAACAACAACGTCAATAACAACAACTATGTCAAATAAACAACAACAACAACAACAACGTCAAATAAACAACAACAACAACAATGTCAACAACAACAACAACAATGTCAACAACAACAACGTCAAATACAAAACAACAACAACAACGTCAAATAAACAATAACAACAACAATGTCAACAACAACAACGTCAAATAAAAAACAACAACAACGTCAAATAAACAACAACAACTAAAACAACATCAAATAAACAACAACAACAACAACAACGTCAAATAAACAACTACAACAACAACGTCAACAACAACAACAACAGCAATGTCAAATAAACAACAACAACAACAACGTCCAATAAACAACAACAACAACGTCAAATAAACAACAACGGCAACAACAACAACAACGTCAAATAAACAACAACAACTATGTCAACAACAACAATAACAACATCAAATAAACAACAACAATAACAACGTCAACAACAACAACGTCAAATAAACAACAACAACAACAACAACGTCAAATAAACACCAACAACAACAACGTTAACAACAACGTCAAATAAACAACAACAACAACAACGTCAAATAAACAACAAAAATAAGAACAACAACAACGTCAAATAAGGAACAACAACAACAACAACAATAACGTCAAATAAACAACAACAACAACAACGTCAAATGAATAACAACAACGTCAAATAAACAACAACAATAACAACAACGTCAAATAAGCAACAACAATAACAACAATAACAAATATAACAACAACAACAACAACGTCAAATAAACGACAACAACAATAACGTCAAATAAATAAAAACAACAACAACGTCAAATAAACAACAACAATAACAACGTCAAATAAATAGCAACAATAACAACAACGTCAAATAAGCAACAACAACAACAACAACAAATACAACAACAACAACAACGTAATACAACAACAACAACAACAACGTCAAATAAACAATAACAACAACAACAACGTCAAATAAATAACAACAACAACAACATCAAATAAACAACAATAACAACAACAACGTCAAATAAACAACAACAACAACGTCAAATAAACAACAACAACAACAACAACGTCAAATTAACAACAACAACAATAACAACAACAACAACGTCAAATAAAAAACAACAACAACGTCAAATAAAAAACAACAACAACAACATCAACAACAACAAAAATGTAAAATAAACAACAACAACAACAACAACAACAACGTCAATAACAACAACTACGTCAAATAAACAACAACAACAACAACAACAACAACAACGTCAAATAAACAACAACAACAACAATGTCAACAACAACAACGTCAAATACCAAACAACAACAACAACGTCAAATAAACATTAACAACGACAATGTCAACAACAACAACGTCAAATAAAAAACAACAACAACGTCAAATAAACAACAACAACTAAAACAACATCAAATAAACAACAACAACTAAAACAACATCAAATAAACAACAACAACAACGTCAAATAAACAACTACAACAACAACGTCAACAACAACAACAGCAATGTCAAATAAACAACAACAACAACAACGTCAAATAAACAACAACAACAATAACGTCACATAAACAACAACAACAACGTCAAATAAACAGCAACAACAACGTCAAATAAACAACAACTACAACAACAACGTCAAATAAACAACAACAACACCAACAATAACAACAACAAAAATAACAACAACAACAACAACGTCAAATAAACAACAAAAACAACAACAACAACAATGTCAACAACATTAACAACGTCTAATAAACAACAACACCAACGTCAAATAAACAACAACAACAACAACAACAACAACGTCAACAACAACGTCAAATAAACAACAACAACAACAATAACAACGTCAAATAAACAACAACAATAACGTCAAATAAACAACAACAACAACGTCAAATAAACAACAACAATAACGTCAAATAAACAACAACAACAACAACGTCAAATAAACAACAACAACAACAACAACAACAACAACGTCAATAACAACAACTACGTCAAATAAACAATAACAACAACAACAACAACGTCAAATAAACAACAACAACAACAACAACAATGTCAACAACAACAACGTCAAATACAAAACAACAACAACAACGTCAAATAAACAATAACAACAACAATGTCAACAACAACAACGTCAAATAAAAAACAACAACAACGTCAAATAAACAACAACAACTAAAACAACATCAAATAAACAACAACAACAACAACAACGTCAAATAAACAACTACAACAACAACATCAACAACAACAACCGCAATGTCAAATAAACAACAACAACAACAACGTCAAATAAACAACAACAACAACAACGTCAAATAAACAACAACAACAACGTCAAATAAACAACAATGGCAACAACAACAACAACGTCAAATAAACAACAACAACTATGTCAACAACAACAATAACAACATCAAATAAACAACAACAATAACAACGTCAACAACAACAACGTCAAATAAACAACAACAACAACGTCAAATAAACACCAACAACAACAACGTTAAAAACAACGTCAACTAAACAACAACAACAACAACGTCAAATAAATAACAACAAAAACGTCAAATAAACAACAAAAACAACAACAACAATAACGTCAAATAAAGAACAACAACAACAACAACAACAACGTCAAATAAACAACAACAACAACAACGTCAAATGAATAACAACAACAACTACGTCAAATAAACAACAACAGTATCAACAACGTCAAATAAGCAACAACAATTACAACAATAACAAATATAACAACAACAACAACGTCAAATAAACGACAACAACAATAACGTCAAATAAATAACAACAACAACAACAACGTCAAATAAACAACAACAATAACAACGTCAAATAAATAGCAACAATAACAACAACGTCAAATAAGCAACAACAACAACAACAACAACAAATACAACAACAACAACAACGTAATACAACAACAACAATAACAACGTCAAATAAACAATAACAACAACAACAACGTCAAATAAATAACAACAACAACAACATCAAATAAACAACAACAACAACAACGTCAAATAAACAACAACAACAACAACGTCAAATAAACAACAACAACAACAACAACGTCAAATTAACAACAACAACAACAATAACAACAACAACAACAACGTCAAATAAACAACAACAACAACAGCGTCAAATAAAAAACAACAACAACAACATCAACAACAACAAAAATGTCAAATAAACAACAACAACAACAACAACAACAACGTCAATAACAACAACTATGTCAAATAAACAACAACAACAACAACAACGTCAAATAAACAACAACAACAACAATGTCAACAACAACAACAACAATGTCAACAACAACAACGTCAAATACAAAACAACAACAACAACGTCAAATAAACAATAACAACAACAATGTCAACAACAACAACGTCAAATAAAAAACAACAACAACGTCAAATAAACAACAACAACTAAAACAACATCAAATAAACAACAACAACAACAACAACGTCAAATAAACAACTACAACAACAACGTCAACAACAACAACAACAGCAATGTCAAATAAACAACAACAACAACAACGTCCAATAAACAACAACAACAACGTCAAATAAACAACAACGGCAACAACAACAACAACGTCAAATAAACAACAACAACTATGTCAACAACAACAATAACAACATCAAATAAACAACAACAATAACAACGTCAACAACAACAACGTCAAATAAACAACAACAACAACAACAACGTCAAATAAACACCAACAACAACAACGTTAACAACAACGTCAAATAAACAACAACAACAACAACGTCAAATAAACAACAAAAATAAGAACAACAACAACGTCAAATAAGGAACAACAACAACAACAACAATAACGTCAAATAAACAACAACAACAACAACGTCAAATGAATAACAACAACGTCAAATAAACAACAACAATAACAACAACGTCAAATAAGCAACAACAATAACAACAATAACAAATATAACAACAACAACAACAACGTCAAATAAACGACAACAACAATAACGTCAAATAAATAAAAACAACAACAACGTCAAATAAACAACAACAATAACAACGTCAAATAAATAGCAACAATAACAACAACGTCAAATAAGCAACAACAACAACAACAACAAATACAACAACAACAACAACGTAATACAACAACAACAACAACAACGTCAAATAAACAATAACAACAACAACAACGTCAAATAAATAACAACAACAACAACATCAAATAAACAACAATAACAACAACAACGTCAAATAAACAACAACAACAACGTCAAATAAACAACAACAACAACAACAACGTCAAATTAACAACAACAACAATAACAACAACAACAACGTCAAATAAAAAACAACAACAACGTCAAATAAAAAACAACAACAACAACATCAACAACAACAAAAATGTAAAATAAACAACAACAACAACAACAACAACAACGTCAATAACAACAACTACGTCAAATAAACAACAACAACAACAACAACAACAACAACGTCAAATAAACAACAACAACAACAATGTCAACAACAACAACGTCAAATACCAAACAACAACAACAACGTCAAATAAACATTAACAACGACAATGTCAACAACAACAACGTCAAATAAAAAACAACAACAACGTCAAATAAACAACAACAACTAAAACAACATCAAATAAACAACAACAACAACGTCAAATAAACAACTACAACAACAACGTCAACAACAACAACAGCAATGTCAAATAAACAACAACAACAACAACGTCAAATAAACAACAACAACAATAACGTCACATAAACAACAACAACAACGTCAAATAAACAGCAACAACAACGTCAAATAAACAACAACTACAACAACAACGTCAAATAAACAACAACAACACCAACAATAACAACAACAAAAATAACAACAACAACAACAACGTCAAATAAACAACAAAAACAACAACAACAATGTCAACAACATTAACAACGTCTAATAAACAACAACAACAACGTCAAATAAACAACAACAACAACAACAACAACGTCAACAACAACGTCAAATAAACAACAACAACAACAATAACAACGTCAAATAAACAACAACAATAACGTCAAATAAACAACAACAACAACGTCAAATAAACAACAACAATAACGTCAAATAAACAACAACAACAACGTCAAATAAACAACAACAACAACAACAACAACAACAACGTCAATAACAACAACTACGTCAAATAAACAACAACAACAACAACAACAACGTCAAATAAACAACAACAACAACAACAATGTCAACAACAACAACGTCAAATACAAAACAACAACAACAACGTCAAATAAACAATAACAACAACAATGTCAACAACAACAACGTCAAATAAAAAACAACAACAACGTCAAATAAACAACAACAACTAAAACAACATCAAATAAACAACAACAACAACAACGTCAAATAAACAACTACAACAACAACATCAACAACAACAACCGCAATGTCAAATAAACAACAACAACAACAACGTCAAATAAACAACAACAACAACAACGTCAAATAAACAACAACAACAACGTCAAATAAACAACAATGGCAACAACAACAACAACGTCAAATAAACAACAACAACTATGTCAACAACAACAATAACAACATCAAATAAACAACAACAATAACAACGTCAACAACAACAACGTCAAATAAACAACAACAACAACGTCAAATAAACACCAACAACAACAACGTTAACAACAACGTCAACTAAACAACAACAACAACAACAACGTCAAATAAATAACAACAAAAACGTCAAATAAACAACAAAAACAACAACAACAATAACGTCAAATAAAGAACAACAACAACAACAACAACAACGTCAAATAAACAACAACAACAACAACGTCAAATGAATAACAACAACAACTACGTCAAATAAACAACAACAGTATCAACAACGTCAAATAAGCAACAACAATTACAATAATAACAAATATAACAACAACAACAACAACGTCAAATAAACGACAACAACAATAACGTCAAATAAATAACAACAACAACAACAACGTCAAATAAACAACAACAATAACAACGTCAAATAAATAGCAACAATAACAACAACGTCAAATAAGCAACAACAACAACAACAACAAATACAACAACAACAACAACGTAATACAACAACAACAATAACAACGTCAAATAAACAATAACAACAACAACAACGTCAAATAAATAACAACAACAACAACATCAAATAAACAACAACAACAACAACGTCAAATAAACAACAACAACAACGTCAAATAAACAACAACAACAACAACAACGTCAAATTAACAACAACAACAACAATAACAACAACAACAACAACGTCAAATAAACAACAACAACAACAACGTCAAATAAAAAACAACATCAACAACAACAAAAATGTCAAATAAACAACAACAACAACAACAACGTCAATAACAACAACTATGTCAAATAAACAACAACAACAACAACGTCAAATAAACAACAACAACAACAATGTCAACAACAACAACAACAATGTCAACAACAACAACGTCAAATACAAAACAACAACAACAACGTCAAATAAATAATAACAACAACAATGTCAACAACAACAACGTCAAATAAAAAACAACAACAACGTCAAATAAACAACAACAACTAAAACAACATCAAATAAACAACAACAACAACAACAACGTCAAATAAACAACTACAACAACAACGTTGTTGTACCCCAAAATTTGCCCTCCCATATTCATCAAGAATTGTCAAAGTCAAGGTCACAAAATGCCCCAAGGGTTGTGCAGCTCAACTGGCTCCTACACAGTCAAAACTAGGGTTTGGGTCTGATCAAGGAAAGGAAGTTCTCAAAGGCCCAATCAAGTCTCATATGCTTAAAAAGATGGTCAAGTGTCTTCATGTCAAGTTTCAAGGCATTCAGCTCAAAATTGCACAGTCAAAACCCTAGATTGCACTACAGTCAACTGTAGGGGCAAAATGGTCATTTGACAGTCAAAAGTTCAAATTTTTGGTCAACATATCATTTTGAAGCCACAAACATCATTTGATCAATGCTTGATCATGATTCTCAAGATTTGGCTCAGAAATCATCAAAGATGCAAAAGTTACTATATTTGGACAGCTGAAAAAGTCAACTGAAATTGACCAGGGCATAACTTTCATATGGATTATCAGAAAAATTCCATCCAAAGCTCATTTTGAAGAGAAAGACATTTCCTACAATTCATCTTCATGTTCCAAGTCCAAGAAATTCTCTCACAAAAAGTTATCAATTTCAACATTATAGGTCATTTTCAAAAGTCAACAAAAAGGGACTTTAAGTCAAAGGCCATAACTTGAGATTGGTGAATCAAAATGACATGGGACCAAAGGCATTGGTTAAAGGACTCAAAGACCTTTCCAAAATGTCCAAGAACATGTGAAAAGCTTAAAAATTGACCAAGTTATGCCTTGTGGAAGTTGGGAAATTTTTGGAAATTTTGAAAAGTCAACATTGATGCAAAAGGCCTAAATTTGCTATTGGGCCCATTTTTCTTCCAAGTTTCTTCATGCCAAGCCTATGCACGACCACTAGGCCCAAAGGGAAGTATTTTCATATTTTTTTAATTATTTATTTGAATTAATATTAATTTATATTCATTTAAATCATTTTAATACATGAAAAATATAAACCTAACCTAAAAAAATCTTTTTGTGCACATTATAATGTCAATATTTCATGCACTTCTTAATTAAGCAAGTTTTGATGAGAATTGATCAGATTTGAACCAAATTGCACATGAGAAGATATGAAAAAGATTTTCCAAAATCAAATATGTAAAACCATGAATGCTTGAGATTTTGTGCAAAGTTTTTAACCTAATAGTCTCTATACATACTCAGCATGAGAACCCTAATGTTCCAAGACTGGAGGCTGCGCAGAAAATCAACAAACAAACTTGAAAAATTGGTTGAAAAACTCAAATCTGATTTCAAGGTTAGAGGGCGATTCAAGGCTCCATTCTTGTCTCAATAGATTCCTTGGCACTCCTGATCAAATTCCAACCAAGAACATCCATTGAAACGCCCTGAAACGGTATCACGACCTCAAACTGTGAAGCAAAAATTTCCAAATCGCATATCATAATTTACGCATCATTGTATATTTTTATTCATGAATTCTTGTTCAATATGAAATTTGCAAGCTAACCATAACTTTTGATTGAAGTTTCATGCGTTTTTGGCCAAGTTACCATGTTTGTTCTTTAGGGTTTTCAGAAGAAAAAATTGGGGCTTTGTCAATACAGTAAAATTGGCCTTTGAAACCACCATGGTTGAACTCAGCGTGTTCCCATGAACAAGAAACATACCTCGCGATGGATTTATGTATCAAGGAGGGTTATTCGCTATTTTCTTGAATCCCCCCTAATGCAACGTTTCTAAAACCGTTGCCAATATGTTTCATGTTTCAGGAAAACGAAGAAGAAGGAGTCGTGTCAGAACGTGATTGATCCGTTTGAATTTCGCGCGAATTTCCAAGAGCATTGGCGTTTTCTTTTTATATTATTTATTGTTTATTATTTGTTAATTGAAACGCGCTTGGCTCAGTGGCAACACGCTACGCTTGTAACCTTCAAGACCTGGGTTCAAGTCCCAGGTCTGGCAAAATTCCATGCTATTTTTCAATAGGAGATTCTATACTTTGCTAATGTCCAGGTGTACTATGTTTCCTCACCCTCAGGCAGCCCACGTGTCCAGGACCTCTCACCCAAGGCTGAAGATTGGGGTACACCCTAAGCATGAGTCAAAGCATCCCACACAATCCAAAAAGTCAGCAAATGTCAAAGCTTAATGGGCCTTAAATTACCAGGCCTTACCTCCTAATTTGGGGCTACCCCCCCCCCCCCCCCCCCCCCCTGGTTTGCTTTATCATTTTTATTTTTTATTCTTTCTTTAATTTTTCTTTTTATTACTTTTACTCAATTATGTTTATTTAATTAATTATTATTAACAAAATATAAAAACACTCAAAAAATCAGAAAAGGCCAAAAATTAATATAATTTTTATTTTAATTATTTTCTAAATAAATGCATGTAAATATTTAGTTTAATTAGGTTATAGTTTTAATCTTTTTTAATAAAAAACACCAAAAATAGAATTTAGGTTTAATATCTTTTTTTTGATTTCTCTTTTAATTTTTCCTTTTTTCAGAATAATATTATTTATTTATTTATTTTCATAATTAAATTGCACATAAATAAATTAGGTTTAATTTAGATCTTAATTTAATTCTTTCATAATAAATAAACATTAGAATTAGGGTTTGCCTTATAATTTAATTTCAATTAACTCCCTTTTCTCATTAAATCTAAAAAACACAAAAATATCATTGTTATTTAATTTTAATTTTTAATTCCTTGTTAATGTTAATTATTTGCAAAAAGGTCCAACGCCCATGGTTTTAATTTAATTGCGCATTTTATTTTATGTCATTTAATTATAATTTTGTATCTCTCCCAAAGCATTGTAATTTTACTTTTCGTACTTTTATTTCTTCGCATTATTTATTTTCCGCTAAATCGGGTCCGGTTTAATTTTGGCGATGTGGACCCGCGCCATTTGTAATAGCCTTAGATTTATTTTCCACAAACTTATAACTGTTAAATATGCATGCAAGAATGAATGTCCAAATTAAAATCAAGCGTAGAACACGACAAACATGACAAGACAAATAACTGAAACATGACACACAATTCGCACACACCACCCCTAGGGTACGCCTCACTGTTGCCTTTCGAAAGGTGATCGTCGAGTAGAGGATGTCTTAGTAAGTCCTCATGATCCGGGAACCTGGCATGAGGGTAGCTTCTAAGGTGTCTTCCCATTGCTCTGGTGATCACCATGTCCCGAACCTCGAATTGACCCGAATACCTCCAACGGTGGTGCTACCTACCTCTCAATGGTGGGATGGCACTACTTTAAAGGACATTTACACAGACGAATTCCTTAGGGTAGGTAGGTTCTCATGGATACTTGCTCTCTTCAAAAACAAATAAAATCTTTTCACACTGACACATTTTCAAAAGCTTTCAAAGCAAACTTTTCAAACACTCTGACGTACGAGTCGATCTGAAATTTTTCAAAGAAACTTTTTTTAAGCCCACATTGAAAAGCAAACAAAACAATTTTGAAAACACATTGAGCAAGTATCTAAGAGCCCATGGATAACCATGGATAGAAAGGGTGCTAACACCTTCCCTTTCTATAACCTACCTCCCGAACCGAGAGCAATCTCTTTAAGGAATTTTTCTGTGCTTTTGTCCTTTCCATTTGGAGAAAATAAAAGACGGTGGCGACTCTTGCTTCCGCGACATTTCGCGAACCAGCGTTAAACAGTCAGTTCCAGATCCACCGATCACAGAACTGGCGACTCTGCTGGGGAATACTTTATAAAGTGAGGTGTACCTTAGGGCTAAGTCATAACTGTGTTTTCACTTGTATTGTTTTGCTTGCTTTACTATTGCGGGTTGCATCGGAGATACATAGATCCTAACCCGGATCTGGGGATACCCTGTTTAGGTAGCCTAAGCTGTGAGGGACCTGTCCGGCGTAGACCGACACGGGTGAAGCAGTGGCTACGTTGGTGTGGCACCTTGGTCTGTACCGATATCCCTTGTGTCGCAACGAGGAGAATATGGGTCTTCTGAGGAGTCATTAAGCACCAACAACCTTAGAACCTTAATTGACACAACTTGGCCTTTAGAATAGTAGCAGTATGCTACGCCCATTGAGGCTAAACTCTCGTGATGGTTCTGGCCGCAAGAAAAGATTGCGATGCTGGAGTTATGACCGATTGAGGGTAGTCAATGATATTGGGAACCTTAGAACCCGGTTACTTTGATTAGGACAGGTATGAACCCACCAACTTCAAGAGGGTACTACCCAGACCCCATGCTGGCCTAAACCCTAAGGGTTTCTCTTGTGTGACTTGTATGCCTTTGTACTTGCCTACTTGCGTACTTGTTACCTAACACTTGTTTCTTGCAGGTTTTGTTCATAGTCCTTAATTGGGACTTATAACAGGTTGTACTAACTACTTGCAGGTCCTGTTTATAGTCCTTAACTAGGACCCATAACAAGGTTTACCAAATTTCTTGCAGGTTTTGTTTATAGTCCTTAATAGGGACTCATAACAAAGTATACTGAATTTCTTGCAGGGTTTGTTTATAGTCCTTAATTGGGACTCATAACAGGGTCTACCTACATCACCCCATGCATAGCATGACATCATACCACTGCATACATCCTAACCCATTTCAAGGATCTCAAGGGCTTGTGATGCAGGTCATGATAAATCAACTGTCCAGCAAGGGGCAAAGAGGATTTATTTTCCTCTAGCCAAGGCTGTCAAGGGCTATGACCCACTTGATATGGTGAGCTCTGACTCCTGAAGAAGGTTCCCCTAACCAAGGTTGTTTGGAAATCAAAACCAGACATGATGATTAAAGTCAAGGGCCATGACCCACTGGATATGGTGAGCCTTTGACCCTTGAAGAAGAGTTCTCAACAACATGGGTGTCCTTCAATCAAGCTATAAATTCCAATGCTAACAAAGTTTCTCTGTTTACCCCGCGAGGTCCTTGAAATCATTGCATGCATGTCATACACATCATTACATAACATGTATCTTTGTTGCAGGTCACTTATCCTTCTCGCTGTTTATTTCAGCAATGGCCTTCCAACCAGACAACAGGGATCTTCTGGCTCAAGAGACTCAGTTCGGGGAAATTCTTCTGAATCTATCCAAGGGGCAGGAGGAACTAAGGACACTTCTCATGGGGACCTTTGTCAGGAACAATGCTGAGGATGAAAGGCTGAAACGTCTACAAGCCGAGGTAGACACATTAAAAACCCAGATGCTAGGGCAGAGGGCCCTCATTCAAGGTTTAGCTCAGGAGCAAGGAGAGCTGAGGGCCATGATCAGTCAGCTTCATCAAGACATAAAGCAACCAACCCAAGTCAGGGACCCAGTCATTAATCAATTTCCAAGAAGTCAAAGGGTTGGGCCTCTCCAAGCTGCTATTACTTCACAAGTCCAACAACGACCTCGCCCAGAACAACGGGCTGATCAGAGCAAACCAGACAAGCCTAAAAGGCAGTACACCAAACTCAACATGTCATTGGATCAAGCACTACAACAAATGTTAAAGGCAGGGTTGATCACCTTAAGGGCCCCTCTTCGGAATCCGAACACTTCTGCTCCTAACTATCATCCCAACGATAGGTGCGCATACCATTCTGATAGCCCGGGGCATACTACGGACAACTGCTGGCCTCTCAAAAACAAGATTCAAGACATGATCGACGCTGGAGAGATTCAGTTTGAAGTACCTGAGACTCCAAACATAATCACTGCTCCCTTGCCAAATCATGGCTAGGATTGAGAAATTTTTGTTCATTCGAATGTTCGAGTTGCAATTTTCTTTTGTTTAAACATTTATTCATGTTAAAACATTGTTATTCCATTAATGCATCGCTTATGTCTATTTTTGAATCAATATATTCGTATTCACTATACGCAAATTATTTTCATATTTTTTCTGATGTCAACTCTCAATCAATAATTCTAAGCCTCTTGAGGGAGGATGACGAGAACGATACCGCGATCATTACAGTATGCTGTTGAACAAACCCCGCTGATGAGGTACAGGCATTGTTTCAACCCCTAAACACTGGAGTTATAAGGATGATAATCCCTCGTCAACCCATCAGAGCCAAAGAAGTAGGAGTTTTTATTTTCGAAAATCAAAACCCTTAATCATAACCTGGGGCAGGGTAGTCTCTCAGTTGATCCAAGTGCATAACGAATGGCGCTGAAGAGATCTTTACAAAACGAACAAAGACAGTGACGGTTCAAAACAGTCATAAAGACAGGCAGTCATCATCAAAATCCATAAACGAAAAGCCCAAAAAGTCTAAACCTACAAAGGGGACTTATGAAACTGGGGTATCCCGCTGACTGTAATTCCAAAAAGGAAACAGTTCAGGCAAAAAAAAAAAAAGAAAGGGATAACAAAAATCAAGAAAGAGGTCTTACAAACCCTCAACAAAAAAGGAATGACTGCCTATTCAAAATAAGTTATCAACATCCGAACCATCCCTGGAAAATCAGAGCAAAGACTCAAACAAGGTCTAACGTGTGATCAACTGAGTTTAGGTTTGGAGAACATCACGAAGAGCGGGTGGGTACAAATATAATTTGAGCCTTTATCCTTTGTTTCTTAAACCGTGAACCAGGCCACGTTATAACCCTTAAAAGTCCTAGCTGAAGCATGGGTTAGGTCGAAAGCATACTGTTACGAAAGGTATCCTGACTCCTGAAGGCCTACGGTAAATACGGAGTTGACATCACGTTTTACAAACATTCACTTGTTTTATGAAAAATAATGCATTTTTAAAATCTTCAAGACAGACATGAGCTTTGCATTTTTAACATAACTTTGTTTGCATATGACTTTTTGTTTGAACAGCATAGAAATTCGCATGACGAAAGACTAATGAACAAGAGTATCTCCAATCAAGGGGCACGGCATGATCATGGTCTACCATCTGGGGCAGTTAAGTCAAGATCCAGAGAATCTCTCAAAAGGCAAAAAAGCCTGGGGCAAATCTCTGCCTAAGTCACTTGGGGCACTCCAGCAACGAATCTTGCACGATCAACTACCTTCTGGTGGCATGACAAAACACTTCTAACAGGGGCAACTCCCTACATTCTGAAAGCACGGACATAGTCGAAAAGATACTACGCAAAATTAAAGACCCGCTAGGCTGACATGCCTAGGCAAAAATAAGGGCTTCCCGGCGAACCAAAAGGGTTCGGGCAAAAATAAGGGATGAAATGAAAAAATATGTACACCCGGCAAGTCGAAAACCTGAAAAGGCGGCTTGGGCAAAAATGGGTATCCCGGTGGACTGAAAACCTGAAAGGGCGGTCCAGGCACAAGTTAGGGATTAAAGCGTACGACTATGTCCTGCCATCTGTCTACCAGAAGAAGGTTTGTCCATCAACAACTATCAGCACCCCACAGATGCCTTCTCCCATATAAACAGGGGCAATAAAGATTTGTCTGAGCAGTCCAATTGTTCTATCCTCCAAGGTACCAAGATGGGTTCAGCTAAAGAACATGACCAGTACATCTTAAATTCCCCAGAGAGTCAGCAGTCAGTACGTTCTTCTCTAAGCTATTGTCAAATCTCAAGGAAATTGAGTATTCTCCCGCAGATCTCAATACTTCCCCAGCAGCATATATTCTTAACAAGCATCCCCGGCAGTCTCGGCCTAAAGTTTGTTCCCCGGCGGTATACCAACATTCAAAGGGATCACTCCCAGCATATCAAATCTCCCCCAGGAGAGTCCAATCCAGTTTCCCAGGAAAGTTGGAATTCATATCTCCCCAAGCAGCAAGCTTATCCCCAGTAAGTTACGGAAGCTTACCCCTCACAAAACACGAACGCGTCTCCCGGCTTTATTCAAAGAGTTATTTCCTCAACAGGATATAACTGGGTTATCCTCAGCCAAAAGCCACGGAAAGAGCATCGTCGACAGAATCTTCCTATCCCCAGCGAAGTCCATTCATACTTCCAATACAGCAAGGTATCCTCAGCGGAGTTATCTTTATCAACTCAGCAAAGCATCGCTATCCCCACAGAGTAGCACTCCCCAGCATGATCGCTAGAGTATCTTTTCTCCCGCAGAATTATTTCATTTGCCAAGTTTATTCCTCAATGGAGTTATCTTCTCCTACCGGTATTCTTGCAACGATCATCCACAGCGGAAACAAAAACTCTTCCTCAACATCAGCCCAGGATATGACTTCCCGACACCCGTCAAGGATTTATTTTCCTAGACGAAAACATACGGGAATCATCACATACATCATTATAGCATGCACGTACGCATCATATCATATAAATCGCATCCATATTGAGAACATCATTGCTTGATCCATATCATGCATTGCATATAACTGACCTTTACCTTGCAGGAAAGATGCAGTTGAAATTCTCAAACATATTTCAAGGACTTCTCTAGTCCAGTTAAATCGACTCCAAACAGATTTTTCTGATAAAGACTCAGTAGAAGTTCTCTTATGGTCCCCTCTCCAACGGCGTGTGAGGTGGTAATTCCTTCTTCAGATGTTTCCCTCTCCGGCATGAGCGTGAGGTGATATTCTCTTATGGTCCCCTCTCCAACGGTGTGTGAGGTGGTAATTCCTTCTTCAGATGTTTCCCTCTCCGGCGTGAGCGTGAGGTGATATTCTCTTATGGTCCCCTCTCCAACGACGTGTGAGGTGGTAATTCCTTCTTCAGATATTTCCCTCTCCGGCATGAGCGTGAGGTGATACTCTCTTATGGTCCCCTCTCCAACGGCGTGTGAGGTGGTAATTCCTTCTTCAGATGTTCCCCTCTCCGGCATGAGCGTGGGGTGATATTCTCTTATGGTCCCCTCTCCAACGGCGTGTGAGGTGGTAATTCCTTCTTCAGATGTTTCCCTCTCCGGCATGAGCGTGAGGTGATATTCTCTTATGGTCCCCTCTCCAACGGCGTGTGAGGTGGTAATTCCTTCTTCAGATGTTTCCCTCTCCGGCATGAGCGTGAGGTGATATTCTCTTATGTTTCCCTCTCCAACGGCGAGTGAGGTGATATTTCCTTCCAGATTACAATTTCCTATAGTTCCCTCTCCAACGGTGAGTGAGGTGACTCCCTTTGAGATTATAATGTCCTTCGGTTCTCTACCTGACACTACGAAGATGGTAATTCTCACCAAGATTTTCTCAACGAGCGTTGTTGAGGTTGAAATCATTCAGGATTCTCTTACCATTCATGCTAAGGCAGTAACCATCCCTGGTTCATTCATCAGCGTTTGAAGCTCCAGACTCAGCTCCTGTAACCAATCAGGACATATCTATATCAAGCATCTAAAATCAGCTCCTGCGACGTGTCAGGTACTCATTTTTCTGTTTTGCAGGTATGCAGATTCTCGCTAAGGAATCTCCTACGCGATCAACATCCCGATGGCATCTATAAGCCCATCATCCTATCCAGCAAATCTCTAAATGGCATCTATAAGCCCATTCCCCCATCACACTGTTACTATGTGAGCGCAAATTTCTGGGCACTCTAGTGTCCAATCATCTTCTACCCTCGGATTACGAAAGGCACGTCAGCCAATCTGCATCCTCAGGCCTAAGAAGATTGAACAGGGGCAACTGTTGTACCCCAAAATTTGCCCTCCCATATTCATCAAGAATTGTCAAAGTCAAGGTCACAAAATGCCCCAAGGGTTGTGCAGCTCAACTGGCTCCTACACAGTCAAAACTAGGGTTTGGGTCTGATCAAGGAAAGGAAGTTCTCAAAGGCCCAATCAAGTCTCATATGCTTAAAAAGATGGTCAAGTGTCTTCATGTCAAGTTTCAAGGCATTCAGCTCAAAATTGCACAGTCAAAACCCTAGATTGCACTACAGTCAACTGTAGGGGCAAAATGGTCATTTGACAGTCAAAAGTTCAAATTTTTGGTCAACATATCATTTTGAAGCCACAAACATCATTTGATCAATGCTTGATCATGATTCTCAAGATTTGGCTCAGAAATCATCAAAGATGCAAAAGTTACTATATTTGGACAGCTGAAAAAGTCAACTGAAATTGACCAGGGCATAACTTTCATATGGATTATCAGAAAAATTCCATCCAAAGCTCATTTTGAAGAGAAAGACATTTCCTACAATTCATCTTCATGTTCCAAGTCCAAGAAATGCTCTCACAAAAAGTTATCAATTTCAACATTATAGGTCATTTTCAAAAGTCAACAAAAAGGGACTTTAAGTCAAAGGCCATAACTTGAGATTGGTGAATCAAAATGACATGGGACCAAAGGCAATGGTTAAAGGACTCAAAGACCTTTCCAAAATGTCCAAGAACATGTGAAAAGCTTAAAAATTGACCAAGTTATGCCTTGTGGAAGTTGGGAAATTTTTGGAAATTTTGAAAAGTCAACATTGATGCAAAAGGCCTAAATTTGCTATTGGGCCCATTTTTCTTCCAAGTTTCTTCATGCCAAGCCTATGCACGACCACTAGGCCCAAAGGGAAGTATTTTCATATTTTTTTAATTATTTATTTGAATTAATATTAATTTATATTCATTTAAATCATTTTAATACATGAAAAATATAAACCTAACCTAAAAAAATCTTTTTGTGCACATTATAATGTCAATATTTCATGCACTTCTTAATTAAGCAAGTTTTGATGAGAATTGATCAGATTTGAACCAAATTGCACATGAGAAGATATGAAAAAGATTTTCCAAAATCAAATATGTAAAACCATGAATGCTTGAGATTTTGTGCAAATTTTTTAACCTAATAGTCTCTATACATACTCAGCATGAGAACCCTAATGTTCCAAGACTGGAGGCTGCACAGAAAATCAACAAACAAACTTGAAAAATTGGTTGAAAAACTCAAATCTGATTTCAAGGTTAGAGGGCGATTCAAGGCTCCATTCTTGTCTCAATAGATTCCTTGGCACTCCTGATCAAATTCCAACCAAGAACATCCATTGAAACGCCCTGAAACGGTATCACGACCTCAAACTGTGAAGCAAAAATTTCCAAATCGCATATCATAATTTACGCATCATTGTATATTTTTATTCATGAATTCTTGTTCAATATGAAATTTGCAAGCTAACCATAACTTTTGATTGAAGTTTCATGCGTTTTTGGCCAAGTTACCATGTTTGTTCTTTAGGGTTTTCAGAAGAAAAAATTGGGGCTTTGTCAATACAGTAAAATTGGCCTTTGAAACCACCATGGTTGAACTCAGCGTGTTCCCATGAACAAGAAACATACCTCGCGATGGATTTATGTATCAAGGAGGGCTATTCGCTATTTTCTTGAATCCCCCCTAATGCAACGTTTCTAAAACCGTTGCCAATATGTTTCATGTTTCAGGAAAACGAAGAAGAAGGAGTCGTGTCAGAACGTGATTGATCCGTTTGAATTTCGCGCGAATTTCCAAGAGCATTGGCGTTTTCTTTTTATATTATTTATTGTTTATTATTTGTTAATTGAAACGCGCTTGGCTCAGTGGCAACACGCTACGCTTGTAACCTTCAAGACCTGGGTTCAAGTCCCAGGTCTGGCAAAATTCCATGCTATTTTTCAATAGGAGATTCTATACTTTGCTAATGTCCAGGTGTACTATGTTTCCTCACCCTCAGGCAGCCCACGTGTCCAGGACCTCTCACCCAAGGCTGAAGATTGGGGTACACCCTAAGCATGAGTCAAAGCATCCCACACAATCCAAAAAGTCAGCAAATGTCAAAGCTTAATGGGCCTTAAATTACCAGGCCTTACCTCCTAATTTGGGGCTACCCCCCCCTGGTTTGCTTTATCATTTTTATTTTTTATTCTTTCTTTAATTTTTCTTTTTATTACTTTTACTCAATTATGTTTATTTAATTAATTATTTTTAACAAAATATAAAAACACTCAAAAAATCAGAAAAGGCCAAAAATTAATATAATTTTTATTTTAATTATTTTCTAAATAAATGCATGTAAATATTTAGTTTAATTAGGTTATAGTTTTAATCTTTTTTAATAAAAAACACCAAAAATAGAATTTAGGTTTAATATCTTTTTTTTGATTTCTCTTTTAATTTTTCCTTTTTTCAGAATAATATTATTTATTTATTTATTTTCATAATTAAATTGCACATAAATAAATTAGGTTTAATTTAGATCTTAATTTAATTCTTTCATAATAAATAAACATTAGAATTAGGGTTTGCCTTATAATTTAATTTCAATTAACTCCCTTTTCTCATTAAATCTAAAAAACACAAAAATATCATTGTTATTTAATTTTAATTTTTAATTCCTTGTTAATGTTAATTATTTGCAAAAAGGTCCAACGCCCATGGTTTTAATTTAATTGCGCATTTTATTTTATGTCATTTAATTATAATTTTGTATCTCTCCCAAAGCATTGTAATTTTACTTTTCGTACTTTTATTTCTTCGCATTATTTATTTTCCGCTAAATCGGGTCCGGTTTAATTTTGGCGATGTGGACCCGCGCCATTTGTAATAGCCTTAGATTTATTTTCCACAAACTTATAACTGTTAAATATGCATGCAAGAATGAATGTCCAAATTAAAATCAAGCGTAGAACACGACAAACATGACAAGACAAATAACTGAAACATGACACACAATTCGCACACACCACCCCTAGGGTACGCCTCACTGTTGCCTTTCGAAAGGTGATCGTCGAGTAGAGGATGTCTTAGTAAGTCCTCATGATCCGGGAACCTGGCATGAGGGTAGCTTCTAAGGTGTCTTCCCATTGCTCTGGTGATCACCATGTCCCGAACCTCGAATTGACCCGAATACCTCCAACGGTGGTGCTACCTACCTCTCAATGGTGGGATGGCACTACTTTAAAGGACATTTACACAGACGAATTCCTTAGGGTAGGTAGGTTCTCATGGATACTTGCTCTCTTCAAAAACAAATAAAATCTTTTCACACTGACACATTTTCAAAAGCTTTCAAAGCAAACTTTTCAAACACTCTGACGTACGAGTCGATCTGAAATTTTTCAAAGAAACTTTTTTTAAGCCCACATTGAAAAGCAAACAAAACAATTTTGAAAACACATTGAGCAAGTATCTAAGAGCCCATGGATAACCATGGATAGAAAGGGTGCTAACACCTTCCCTTTCTATAACCTACCTCCCGAACCGAGAGCAATCTCTTTAAGGAATTTTTCTGTGCTTTTGTCCTTTCCATTTGGAGAAAATAAAAGACGGTGGCGACTCTTGCTTCCGCGACATTTCGCGAACCAGCGTTAAACAGTCAGTTCCAGATCCACCGATCACAAACGTCAACAACAACAACAACAGCAATGTCAAATAAACAACAACAACAACAACGTCAAATAAACAACAACAACAACAACGTCAAATAAATAACAACAACAACGTCAAATAAACAACAACAACAACAACGTCAAATAAACAACAACAACAACGTCAAATAAACAACAACAACAACAACGTCAAATAAACAACAACAACAACAACAACAACAACAACACCATCAATAACAACAACAAAAATAACAACAACAACAACAACAACGTCAAATAAACAACAAAAACAACAACAACAATGTCAACAACATTAACAACGTCTAATAAACAACAACAACAACAACAACGTCAAATAAACAACAACAACAACAACGTCAACAACAACGTCAAATAAACAACAACAACAACAATAACAACGTCAAATAAACAACAACAATAACGTCAAATAAACAACAACAACAACGTCAAATAAACAACAACAATAACGTCAAATAAACAACAACAACAACGTCAAATAAACAACAACAACAACAACAACAACAACAACAACAACAACAACAACAACAACGTCAATAACAACAACTACGTCAAATAAACAACAACAACAACAACAACAACGTCAAATAAACAACAACAACAACAATGTCAACAACAACAACGTCAAATACAAAACAACAACAACAACGTCAAATAAACAATAACAACAACAATGTCAACAACAACAACGTCAAATAAAAAACAACAACAACAACGTCAAATAAACAACAACAACTAAAACAACATCAAATAAACAACAACAACAACAACGTCAAATAAATAACAAAAACAACAACAACTATGTCAACAACATTAACAACGTCAAATAAACAACAACAACAACAACAACGTCAAATAAACACCAACAACAACAACGTTAACAACAACGTCAAATAAACAACAACATCAACAATGTCAAATAAATAACAACAACAACAACAATATCAAATAAACAACAACAACAACACCGTCAATAACAACAACAATGTCAAATAACAACAACAACAACAACAATGTCCAATAAACAACAACAACAACAACGTCAACAACAACAACAATAAAGTCAAATAAACAACAACAACAACGTCAAATAAACAACAACGTCAAATAAACAACAACAACTATGTCAACAACAACAACAACATCAAATAAACAACAACAACAACAACGTCAACAACAAAAACAACGTCAAATAAACAACAATAAGAACAACAACAACGTCCAATAAATAACAACAAAAACAACGTCAACAACAACGTCAAATAAACAACAACAACACCAACAATAACAACAACAACAACAACATCAAATAAACAACAAAAACAACAACAACAATGTCAACAACATTAACAATGTTAAATAAACAACAACAACAACAATAACAACGTCAAATAAACAACAATAACAACAACGTCAAATAAACAATAGCAACAATAACAACAACAACGTCAATAACAACAACTAAATCAAATAAACAACAACAACAACAACGTCAAATAAACAACAACAACAACAATGTCAACAACAACAACGTCAAATACAAAACAACAACAACAACGTCAAATAAAGAATAACAACAACAATGTCAACAACAACAACGTCAAATAAAAAACAACAACAACGTCAAATAAACAACAACAACTAAAACAACATCAAATAAACAATAAACAACAACGTCAAATAAACAACTACAACAACAACGTCAACAACAACAACAACAGCAATGTCAAATAAACAACAACAACAACAACGTCAAATAAACAACAACAACAACGTCAAATAAACAACAACAACAACAACAACGTCAAATAAACAACAACAACAACAACGTCAAATAAACAACAACAACACCAACAATAACAACAACAAAAATAACAACAATAACAACAACAACAACGTCAAATAAACAACAAAAACAACAACAACAATGTCAACAACATTAACAACGTCTAATAAACAACAACAACAATGTCAAATAAACAACAACAACAACG
Source organism: Vicia faba (assembly GCA_948472305.1). Classification (NCBI taxonomy): domain Eukaryota; kingdom Viridiplantae; phylum Streptophyta; class Magnoliopsida; order Fabales; family Fabaceae; genus Vicia; species Vicia faba. The sequence goes on along the minus strand of OX451735.1, from coordinate 1,387,447,370 downwards.
TCAACAACAACGTCAAATAAACAACAACAACAATAACAACGTCAAATAAACAACAACAATAACGTCAAATAAACAACAACAACAACGTCAAATAAACAACAACAACAACAAATACAACAACAACAACAACAATTTCAAATAACAACAACAATGTCAAATAAACAACAACAACAACGTCAAATAAACAACAATGTCAAATAAACAACAATGTCAAATAAACAACAACGTCAAATAAACAACAACAACAACAACAACGTCAAATAAATAACAACAACAACAACAACATTAAATAAACAACAACAACAACAACGTCAAATAAACAACAACAACAACGTCAAATTAACAACAACAACAATAACAATAACAACAACAACAACGTCAAATAAACAACAACAACAACAACGTCAAATAAAAAACAACAACAACAACAACATCAACAACAACAAAAACGTCAAATAAACAACAACAACAACGTCAATAACAACAACTACGTCAAATAAACAACAACAACAACAACAACAATGTCAACAATACAACGTCAAATAAAAAACAACAACAACAACGTCAAATAAAAAACAACAACAACAATGTCAACAACAACAACGTCAAATAAAAAAACAACAACAACGTCAAATAAACAACAACAACTAAAACAACATCAAATAAACAACAAAGGACAACAACATCAAATAAACAACTACAACAACAACAACGTCAAATAAACAACAACAACAACGTCAAATAAAAAACAACAACAACAACGTCAAATAAACAACAACGTCAAATAAACAACATAAACACCAACAATAACAACAACAAAAACAACAACAACAATAACAACGTCAAATAAACAACAAAAACAACAACAACTATGTCAACAACATTAACAACGTCAAATAAACAACAACAACAACAACAACAACAACAACAACGTCAAATAAACACCAACAACAACAACGTTAACAACAACGTCAAATAAACAACAACAACAACAATGTCAAATAAATAACAACAACAACAACAATATCAAATAAACAACAACAACAACACCGTCAACAACAACAACAATGTCAAATAACAACAACAACAACAACGTCCAATAAACAACAACAACAACAACGTCAACAACAACAACAACAAAGTCAAATAAACAACAACAACAACGTCAAATAAACAACAACGTCAACAACAACAACAACGTCAAATAAACAACAACAACTATGTCAACAACAACAACAACATCAAATAAACAACAACAACAACAACAACAACGTCAACAACAAAAACAACGTCAAATAAACAACAATAAGAACAACAACAACGTCCAATAAATAACAACAAAAACAACGTCAACAACAACGTCAAATAAACAACAACAACACCAACAATAACAACAACAACAACAACATCAAATAAACAACAAAAACAACAACAACAATGTCAACAACATTAACAACGTCAAATAAACAACAACAACAACAATAACAACGTCAAATAAACAACAATAACAACAACGTCAAATAAACAACAACAACAACAACAACGTCAATAACAACAACTACGTCAAATAAACAACAACAACAACAACGTCAAAAAAACAACAACAACAACAATGTCAACAACAACAACGTCAAATACAAAACAACAACAACAACGTCAAATAAACAATAACAACAACAATGTCAACAACAACAACGTCAAATAAAAAACAACAACAACGTCAAATAAACAACAACAACTAAAACAACATCAAATAAACAACAACAACCACAACGTCAAATAAACAACTACAACAACAACGTCAACAACAACAACAACAGCAATGTCAAATAAACAACAACAACAACAACAACGTCAAATAAACAACAACAACAACAACGTCAAATAAACAACAACATCAACAACAACGTCAAATAAACAACAACAACAACGTCAAATAAACAACAACAACAACAACGTCAAATAAACAACAACAACAACAACACCATCAATAACAACAACAAAAATAACAACAACAACAACAACGTCAAATAAACAACAAAAACAACAACAACAATGTCAACAACATTAACAACGTCTAATAAACAACAACAACAACAACAACGTCAAATAAACAACAACAACAACAACGTCAACAACAACAACAATAACAACGTCAAATAAACAACAACAATAACGTCAAATAAACAACAACAACAACGTCAAATAAACAACAACAATAACGTCAAATAAACAACAACAACAACGTCAAATAAACAACAACAACAACAACAATAACAACAACGTCAAATAAACAACAACAACAACAACAACGTCAAATAAACAACAACAACAATGTCAACAACAACAACGTCAAATACAAAACAACAACAACAACAACAACAACAACAACGTCAATAACAACAACTACGTCAAATAAACAACAACAACAACAACAACGTCAAATAAACAACAACAACAACAATGTCAACAACAACAACGTCAAATACAAAACAACAACAACAACGTCAAATAAACAATAACAACAACAATGTCAACAACAACAACGTCAAATAAAAAACAACAACAACGTCAAATAAACAACAACAACTAAAACAACATCAAGTAAACAACAACAACAACAACAACAATGTCAAATAAACAACTACAACAACAACGTCAACAACAACGACAACCGCAATGTCAAATAAACAACAACAACAACAACGTCAAATAAACAACAACAACAACAACGTCAAATAAACAACAACAACAACAACGTCAAATAAACAACAACAACAACAACAACGTCAAATAAACAACAACAACAACAACGTCAAATAAACAACAACAACAACAACGTCAAATAAACAACAACAACAACAATGTCAAATAAACAACAACAACAACAACGTCAAATAAACAACAACAACAACAACGTCACATAAACAACAACAACAACGTCAAATAAACAACAACAACAACGTCAAATAAACAACAACTACAACAACAACGTCAAATAAACAACAACAACACCAACAATAACAACAACAAAAATAACAACAACAACAACAACATCAAATAAACAACAAAAACAACAACAACAATGTCAACAACATTAACAACGTCTAATAAACAACAACAACAACGTCAAATAAACAACAACAACAACAACGTCAACAACAACGTCAAATAAACAACAACAACAACAATAACAACGTCAAATAAACAACAACAATAACGTCAAATAAACAACAACAACAACGTCAAATAAACAACAACAATAACGTCAAATAAACAACAACAACAACAACGTCAAATAAACAACAACAACAACAACAACAACAACAACGTCAATAACAACAACTACGTCAAATAAACAACAACAACAACAACAACAACGTCAAATAAACAACAACAACAACAACAACAATGTCAACAACAACAACGTCAAATACAAAACAACAACAACAACGTCAAATAAACAATAACAACAACAATGTCAACAACAACAACGTCAAATAAAAAACAACAACAACGTCAAATAAACAACAACAACTAAAACAACATCAAATAAACAACAACAACAACAACGTCAAATAAACAACTACAACAACAACGTCAACAACAACAACAACCGCAATGTCAAATAAACAACAACAACAACAACGTCAAATAAACAACAACAACAACAACGTCAAATAAACAACAACAACAACGTCAAATAAACAACAACGGCAACAACAACAACAACGTCAAATAAACAACAACAACTATGTCAACAACAACAATAACAACATCAAATAAACAACAACAATAACAACGTCAACAAAAACAACGTCAAATAAACAACAACAACAACAACGTCAAATAAACACCAACAACAACAACGTTAACAACAACGTCAACTAAACAACAACAACAACAACAACGTCAAATAAATAACAACAACAACGTCAAATAAACAACAAAAACAACAACAACAACGTCAAATAAAGAACAACAACAACAACAACAACAACGTCAAATAAACAACAACAACAACAATGTCAAATGAATAACAACAACAACTACGTCAAATAAACAACAACAGTATCAACAACGTCAAATAAGCAACAACAATAATAACAATAACAAATATAACAACAACAACAACAACGTCAAATAAATGACAACAACAATAACGTCAAATAAATAACAACAACAACAACGTCAAATAAACAACAACAATAACAACGTCAAATAAATAGCAACAATAACAACAACGTCAAATAAGCAACAACAACAACAACAACAAATACTACAACAACAACAACAACGTAATACAACAACAACAATAACAACGTCAAATAAACAATAACAACAACAACAACGTCAAATAAATAACAACAACAACATCAAATAAACAACAACAACAACAACGTCAAATAAACAACAACAACAACGTCAAATAAACAACAACAACAACAACAACGTCAAATTAACAACAACAACAACAATAACAACAACAACAACGTCAAATAAACAACAACAACAACAACGTCAAATAAAAAACAACAACAACAACATCAACAACAACAAAAATGTCAAATAAACAACAACAACAACAACAACAACGTCAATAACAACAACTATGTCAAATAAACAACAACAACAACAACAACGTCAAATAAACAACAACAACAACAATGTCAGCAACAACAACAACAATGTCAACAACAACAACGTCAAATACAAAACAACAACAACAACGTCAAATAAACAATAACAACAACAATGTCAACAACAACAACGTCAAATAAAAAACAACAACAACGTCAAATAAACAACAACAACTAAAACAACATCAAATAAACAACAACAACAACAACAACGTCAAATAAACAACTACAACAACAACGTCAACAACAACAACAACAGCAATGTCAAATAAAAAAAAACAACGACATCAAATAAACAACAACAACAACAACGTCAAATAAACAACAACAACAACGTCAAATAAACAACAACAACAACAACGTTAAATAAACAACAACAACAACGTCAAATAAGCAACAACAACAACAACGTCAAATAAACAACAACAACAACAACAACAACACCATCAATAACTACAACAAAAATAACAACAACAACAACAACAACGTCAAATAAACAACAAAAACAACAACAACAATGTCAACAACATTAACAACGTCTAATAAACAACAACTACAACAACAACGTCAAATAAACAACAACAACAACAACGTCAACAACAACGTCAAATAAACAACAACAACAACAACAATAACAACGTCAAATAAACAACAACAATAACGTCAAATAAACAACAACAACAACGTCAAATAAACAACAACAATAACGTCAAATAAACAACAACAACAACGTCAAATAAACAACAACAACAACAACAACAACAACAACAACAACAACAATAACAACAACAACAACAACGTCAATAACAACAACTACGTCAAATAAACAACAACAACAACAACGTCAAATAAACAACAACAACAACAATGTCAACAACAACAACGTCAAATACAAAACAACAACAACAACGTCAAATAAACAATAACAACAACAATGTCAACAACAACAACGTCAAATAAAAAACAACAACAACGTCAAATAAACAACAACAACTAAAACAACATCAAATAAACAACAACAACAACAACGTCAAATAAATAACAAAAACAACAACAACTATGTCAACAACATTAACAACGTCAAATAAACAACAACAACAACAACAACAACGTCATATAAACACCAACAACAACAACGTTAACAACAACGTCAAATAAACAACAACATCAACAATGTCAAATAAATAACAACAACAACAACAATATCAAATAAACAACAACAACAACACCGTCAATAACAACAACAATGTCAAATAACAACAACAACAACAACATCCAATAAACAACAACAACAACAACGTCAACAACAACAACAATAAAGTCAAATAAACAACAACAACAACGTCAAATAAACAACAACGTCAACAACAACAACAACGTCAAATAAACAACAACAACTATGTCAACAACAACAACAACATCAAATAAACAACAACAACAACAATGTCAACAACAAAAACAACGTCAAATAAACAACAATAAGAACAACAACAAAGTCCAATAAATAACAACAAAAACAACGTCAACAACAACGTCAAATAAACAACAACAACAACAACAACATCAAATAAACAAAAAAAACAACAACAACAACATTAACAATGTTAAATAAACAACAACAACAACAATAACAACGTCAAATAAACAACAATAACAACAACGTCAAATAAACAATAGCAACAATAACAACAACAACGTCAATAACAAAAACTAAATCAAATAAACAACAACAACAACAACGTCAAATAAACAACAACAACAACAATGTCAACAACAACAACGTCAAATACAAAACAACAACAACAACGTCAAATAAAGAATAACAACAACAATGTCAACAACAACAACGTCAAATAAAAAACAAAAACAACGTCAAATAAACAACAACAACAACTAAAACAACATCAAATAAACAACAACAACAACGTCAAATAAACAACTACAACAACAACGTCAACAACAACAACAACAGCAATGTCAAATAAACAACAACAACAACAACGTCAAATAAACAACAACAACAACAACGTCAAATAAACAACAACAACAACAACGTCAAATAAACAACAACAACAACAACGTCAAATAAACAACAACAACACCAACAATAACAACAACAAAAATAACAACAACAACAACAACAACAACGTCAAATAAACAACAAAAACAACAACAACAATGTCAACAACATTAACAACGTCTAATAAACAACAACAACAATGTCAAATAAACAACAACAACAACGTCAACAACAACGTCAAATAAACAACAACAACAATAACAACGTCAAATAAACAACAACAATAACGTCAAATAAACAACAACAACAACGTCAAATAAACAACAACAACAACAAATACAACAACAACAACAACAATTTCAAATAACAACAACAACGTCAAATAAACAACAACAACAACGTCAAATAAACAACAATGTCAAATAAACAACAATGTCAAATAAACAACAACGTCAAATAAACAACAACAACAACAACAACGTCAAATAAATAACAACAACAACAACAACATTAAATAAACAACAACAACAACAACGTCAAATAAACAACAACAACAACGTCAAATTAACAACAACAACAATAACAATAACAACAACAACAACGTCAAATAAACAACAACAACAACAACGTCAAATAAAAAACAACAACAACAACAACATCAACAACAACAAAAACGTCAAATAAACAACAACAACAACAACGTCAATAACAACAACTACGTCAAATAAACAACAACAACAACAACAATGTCAACAATACAACGTCAAATAAAAAACAACAACAACAACGTCAAATAAACAACAACAACAACAATGTCAACAACAACAACGTCAAATAAAAAACAACAACAACGTCAAATAAACAACAACAACTAAAACAACATCAAATAAACAACAAAGGACAACAACATCAAATAAACAACTACAACAACAACAACGTCAAATAAACAACAACAACAACAACGTCAAATAAAAAACAACAACAACAACGTCAAATAAACAACAACGTCAAATAAACAACATAAACACCAACAATAACAACAACAAAAACAACAACAACAATAACAACGTCAAATAAACAACAAAAACAACAACAACTATGTCAACAACATTAACAACGTCAAATAAACAACAACAACAACAACAACAACAACAACAACGTCAAATAAACACCAACAACAACGTTAACAACAACGTCAAATAAACAACAACAACAACAATGTCAAATAAATAACAACAACAACAACAATATCAAATAAACAACAACAACAACACCGTCAACAACAACAACAATGTCAAATAACAACAACAACAACAACGTCCAATAAACAACAACAACAACAACGTCAACAACAACAACAACAAAGTCAAATAAACAACAACAACAACAACGTCAAATAAACAACAACGTCAACAACAACAACAACGTCAAATAAACAACAACAACTATGTCAACAACAACAACAACATCAAATAAACAACAACAACAACAACAACAACGTCAACAACAAAAACAACGTCAAATAAACAACAATAAGAACAACAACAACGTCCAATAAATAACAACAAAAACAACGTCAACAACAACGTCAAATAAACAACAACAACACCAACAATAACAACAACAACAACAACATCAAATAAACAACAAAAACAACAACAACAATGTCAACGACATTAACAACGTCAAATAAACAACAACAACAACAATAACAACGTCAAATAAACAACAATAACAACAACGTCAAATAAACAACAACAACAACAACAACGTCAATAACAACAACTACGTCAAATAAACAACAACAACAACAACGTCAAAAAAACAACAACAACAACAATGTCAACAACAACAACGTCAAATACAAAACAACAACAACAACGTCAAATAAACAATAACAACAACAATGTCAACAACAACAACGTCAAATAAAAAACAACAACAACGTCAAATAAACAACAACAACTAAAACAACATCAAATAAACAACAACAACCACAATGTCAAATAAACAACTACAACAACAACGTCAACAACAACAACAACAACAATGTCAAATAAACAACAACAACAACAACAACGTCAAATAAACAACAACAACAACAACGTCAAATAAACAACAACAACAACAACAACGTCAAATAAACAACAACAACAACGTCAAATAAACAACAACAACAACAACGTCAAATAAACAACAACAACAACAACACCATCAATAACAACAACAAAAATAACAACAACAACAACAACGTCAAATAAACAACAAAAACAACAACAACAATGTCAACAACATTAACAACGTCTAATAAACAACAACAACAACAACAACAACAATGTCAAATAAACAACAACAACAACAACGTCAACAACAACAACAATAACAACGTCAAATAAACAACAACAATAACGTCAAATAAACAACAACAACAACGTGAAATAAACAACAACAATAACGTCAAATAAACAACAACAACAACGTCAAATAAACAACAACAACAACAACAACAACAACAACGTCAAATAAACAACAACAACAACAACAACGTCAAATAAACAACAACAACAACAATGTCAACAACAACAACGTCAAATACAAAACAACAACAACAACAACAACAACAACAACGTCAATAACAACAACTACGTCAAATAAACAACAACAACAACAACAACGTCAAATAAACAACAACAACAACAATGTCAACAACAACAACGTCAAATACAAAACAACAACAACAACGTCAAATAAACAATAACAACAACAATGTCAACAACAACAACGTCAAATAAAAAACAACAACAACGTCAAATAAACAACAACAACTAAAACAACATCAAGTAAACAACAACAACAACAACAACAACAATGTCAAATAAACAACTACAACAACAACGTCAACAACAACGACAACCGCAATGTCAAATAAACAACAACAACAACAACGTCAAATAAACAACAACAACAACAACGTCAAATAAACAACAACAACAACAACGTCAAATAAACAACAACAACAACAACGTCAAATAAACAACAACAACAACAACGTCAAATAAACAACAACAACAACAACGTCAAATAAACAACAACAACAACAATGTCAAATAAACAACAACAACAACAACGTCAAATAAACAACAACAACAACAACGTCACATAAACAACAACAACAACGTCAAATAAACAACAACAACAACGTCAAATAAACAACAACTACAACAACAACGTCAAATAAACAACAACAACACCAACAATAACAACAACAAAAATAACAACAACAACAACAACGTCAAATAAACAACAAAAACAACAACAACAATGTCAACAACATTAACAACGTCTAATAAACAACAACAACAACGTCAAATAAACAACAACAACAACAACAACGTCAACAACAACGTCAAATAAACAACAACAACAACAATAACAACGTCAAATAAACAACAACAATAACGTCAAATAAACAACAACAACAACGTCAAATAAACAACAACAATAACGTCAAATAAACAACAACAACAACAACGTCAAATAAACAACAACAACAACAACAACAACAACAACGTCAATAACAACAACTACGTCAAATAAACAACAACAACAACAACAACAACAACAACAACGTCAAATAAACAACAACAACAACAACAACAACAATGTCAACAACAACAACGTCAAATACAAAACAACAACAACAACGTCAAATAAACAATAACAACAACAATGTCAACAACAACAACGTCAAATAAAAAACAACAACAACGTCAAATAAACAACAACAACTAAAACAACATCAAATAAACAACAACAACAACAACGTCAAATAAACAACTACAACAACAACGTCAACAACAACAACAACCGCAATGTCAAATAAACAACAACAACAACAACGTCAAATAAACAACAACAACAACAACGTCAAATAAACAACAACAACAACGTCAAATAAACAACAATGGCAACAACAACAACAACGTCAAATAAACAACAACAACTATGTCAACAACAACAATAACAACATCAAATAAACAACAACAATAACAACGTCAACAAAAACAACGTCAAATAAACAACAACAACAACAACGTCAAATAAACACCAACAACAACAACGTTAACAACAACGTCAACTAAACAACAACAACAACAACAACGTCAAATAAATAACAACAACAACGTCAAATAAACAACAAAAACAACAACAACAACAACGTCAAATAAAGAACAACAAAAACAACAACAACAACAACGTCAAATAAACAACAACAACAACAACGTCAAATGAATAACAACAACAACTACGTCAAATAAACAACAACAGTATCAACAACGTCAAATAAGCAACAACAATAACAACAATAACAAATATAACAACAACAACAACAACGTCAAATAAATGACAACAACAATAACGTCAAATAAATAACAACAACAACAACGTCAAATAAACAACAACAATAACAACGTCAAATAAATAGCAACAATAACAACAACGTCAAATAAGCAACAACAACAACAACAACAAATACTACAACAACAACAACAACGTAATACAACAACAACAATAACAACGTCAAATAAACAATAACAACAACAACAACGTCAAATAAATAACAACAACAACATCAAATAAACAACAACAACAACAACGTCAAATAAACAACAACAACAACGTCAAATAAACAACAACAACAACAACAACGTCAAATTAACAACAACAACAACAAGAACAACAACAACAACGTCAAATAAACAACAACAACAACAACGTCAAATAAAAAACAACAACAACAACATCAACAACAACAAAAATGTCAAATAAACAACAACAACAACAACAACGTCAATAACAACAACTATGTCAAATAAACAACAACAACAACAACAACGTCAAATAAACAACAACAACAACAATGTCAGCAACAACAAAAACAATGTCAACAACAACAACGTCAAATACAAAACAACAACAACAACGTCAAATAAACAATAACAACAACAATGTCAACAACAACAACGTCAAATAAAAAACAACAACAACGTCAAATAAACAACAACAACTAAAACAACATCAAATAAACAACAACAACAACAACAACGTCAAATAAACAACTACAACAACAACGTCAACAACAACAACAGCAATGTCAAATAAACAACAACAACAACATCAAATAAACAACAACAACAACAACGTCAAATAAACAACAACAACAACAACGTCAAATAAACAACAACAACAACAACGTTAAATAAACAACAACAACAACGTCAAATAAGCAACAACAACAACAACGTCAAATAAACAACAACAACAACAACAACAACACCATCAATAACTACAACAAAAATAACAACAACAACAACAACAACGTCAAATAAACAACAAAAACAACAACAACAATGTCAACAACATTAACAACGTCTAATAAACAACAACTACAACAACAACGTCAAATAAACAACAACAACAACAACGTCAACAACAACGTCAAATAAACAACAACAACAACAATAACAACGTCAAATAAACAACAACAATAACGTCAAATAAACAACAACAACAACGTCAAATAAACAACAACAATAACGTCAAATAAACAACAACAACAACGTCAAATAAACAACAACAACAACAACAACAACAACAACAACAACAACAACAACAACAACAACGTCAATAACAACAACTACGTCAAATAAACAACAACAACAACAACAACGTCAAATAAACAACAACAACAACAATGTCAACAACAACAACGTCAAATACAAAACAACAACAACAACGTCAAATAAACAATAACAACAACAATGTCAACAACAACAACGTCAAATAAAAAACAACAACAACGTCAAATAAACAACAACAACTAAAACAACATCAAATAAACAACAACAACAACAACGTCAAATAAATAACAAAAACAACAACAACTATGTCAACAACATTAACAACGTCAAATAAACAACAACAACAACAACAACAACAACAACGTCATATAAACACCAACAACAACAACGTTAACAACAACGTCAAATAAACAACAACATCAACAATGTCAAATAAATAACAACAACAACAACAATATCAAATAAACAACAACAACAACACCGTCAATAACAACAACAATGTCAAATAACAACAACAACAACAACGTCCAATAAACAACAACAACAACAACGTCAACAACAACAACAATAAAGTCAAATAAACAACAACAACAACGTCAAATAAACAACAACGTCAACAACAACAACAACGTCAAATAAACAACAACAACTATGTCAACAACAACAACAACATCAAATAAACAAAAACAACAACAATGTCAACAACAAAAACAACGTCAAATAAACAACAATAAGAACAACAACAAAGTCCAATAAATAACAACAAAAACAACGTCAACAACAACGTCAAATAAACAACAACAACACCAACAATAACAACAACAACAACAACATCAAATAAACAAAAAAACAACAACAACAACATTAACAATGTTAAATAAACAACAACAACAACAATAACACCGTCAAATAAACAACAATAACAACAACGTCAAATAAACAATAGCAACAATAACAACAACAACGTCAATAACAAAAACTAAATCAAATAAACAACAACAACAACAACGTCAAATAAACAACAACAACAACAATGTCAACAACAACAACGTCAAATACAAAACAACAACAACAACGTCAAATAAAGAATAACAACAACAATGTCAACAACAACAACGTCAAATAAAAAACAAAAACAACGTCAAATAAACAACAACAACAACTAAAACAACATCAAATAAACAACAACAACAACGTCAAATAAACAACTACAACAACAACGTCAACAACAACAACAACAGCAATGTCAAATAAACAACAACAACAACAACGTCAAATAAACAACAACAACAACAACGTCAAATAAACAACAACAACAACGTCAAATAAACAACAACAACAACAACAACGTCAAATAAACAACAACAACAACATCAAATAAACAACAACAACACCAACAATAACAACAACAAAAATAACAACAACAACAACAACGTCAAATAAACAACAAAAACAACAACAACAATGTCAACAACATTAACAACGTCTAATAAACAACAACAACAATGTCAAATAAACAACAACAACAACAACAATGTCAACAACAACGTCAAATAAACAACAACAACAACAATAACAACGTCAAATAAACAACAACAATAACGTCAAATAAACAACAACAACAACGTCAAATAAACAACAACAACAACAAATACAACAACAACAACAACAATTTCAAATAACAACATCAACGTCAAATAAACAACAACAACAACGTCAAATAAACAACAATGTCAAATAAACAACAATGTCAAATAAACAACAACGTCAAATAAACAACAACAACAACATTGTCAAATAAATAACAACAACAACAACAACATTAAATAAACAACAACAACAACAACGTCAAATAAACAATAACAACAACGTCAAATTAACAACAACAACAATAACAATAACAACAACAACAACGTCAAATAAACAACAACAACAACAACGTCAAATAAAAAACAACAACAACAACAACAAAAACGTCAAATAAACAACAACAACAACAACGTCAATAACAACAACTACGTCAAATAAACAACAACAACAACAACAATGTCAACAACAACAACGTCAAATAAAAAACAACAACAACAACGTCAAATAAACAACAACAACAACAATGTCAACAACAACAACGTCAAATAAAAAACAACAACAACGTCAAATAAACAACAACAACTAAAACAACATCAAATAAACAACAAAGGACAACAACATCAAATAAACAACTACAACAACAACAACGTCAAATAAACAACAACAACAACAACAACGTCAAATAAAAAACAACAACAACAACGTCAAATAACAACAACGACAAATAAACAACATAAACACCAACAATAACAACAACAAAAACAACAACAACAATAACAACGTCAAATAAACAACAAAAACAACAACAACTATGTCAACAACATTAACAACATCAAATAAACAACAACAACAACAACAACAACAACAACAACGTCAAATAAACACCAACAACAACAACGTTAACAACAACGTCAAATAAACAACAACAACAACAATGTCAAATAAATAACAACAACAACAACAATATCAAATAAACAACAACAACAACACCGTCAACAACAACAACAATGTCAAATAACAACAACAACAACAACGTCCAATAAACAACAACAACAACAACGTCAACAACAACAACAACAAAGTCAAATAAACAACAACAACAACGTCAAATAAACAACAACGTCAACAACAACAACAACGTCAAATAAACAACAACAACTATGTCAACAACAACAACAACATGAAATAAACAACAACAACAACAACAACGTCAACAACAAAAACAACGTCAAATAAACAACAATAAGAACAACAACAACGTCCAATAAATAACAACAAAAACAACGTCAACAACAACGTCAAATAAACAGCAACAACACCAACAATAACAACAACAACAACAACATCAAATAAACAACAAAAACAACAACAACAATGTCAACAACATTAACAACGTCAAATAAACAACAACAACAACAATAACAACGTCAAATAAACAACAATAACAACAACGTCAAATAAACAACAACAACAACAACGTCAATAACAACAACTACGTCAAATAAACAACAACAACAACAACGTCAAATAAACAACAACAACAACAACAACAATGTCAACAACAACAACGTCAAATACAAAACAACAACAACAACGTCAAATAAACAATAACAACAACAATGTCAACAACAACAACGTCAAATAAAAAACAACAACAACGTCAAATAAACAACAACAACTAAAACAACATCAAATAAACAACAACAACAACAACAACGTCAAATAAACAACTACAACAACAACGTCAACAACAACAACAACAACAGCAATGTCAAATAAACAACAACAACAACAACGTCAAATAAACAACAACAACAATAACGTCAAATAAACAACAACAACAACAACGTCAAATAAACAACAACAACAACGTCAAATAAACAACAACAACAACAACGTCAAATAAACAACAACAACAACAACGTCAAATAAACAACAACAACAACAACAACACCATCAATAACAACAACAAAAATAACAACAACAACAACGTCAAATAAACAACAAAAACAACAACAACAATGTCAACAACATTAACAACGTCTAATAAACAACAACAACAACAACAACGTCAAATAAACAACAACAACAACAACGTCAACAACAACGTCAAATAAACAACAACAACAACAATAACAACGTCAAATAAACAACAACAATAACGTCAAATAAACAACAACAACAACGTCAAATAAACAACAACAATAACGTCAAATAAACAACAACAACAACGTCAAATAAATAACAACAACAACAACAACAACAACAACAACAACAACAACAACGTCAATAACAACAACTACGTCAAATAAACAACAACAACAACAACGTCAAATAAACAACAACAACGTCAAATACAAAACAACAACAACAACGTCAAATAAACAATAACAACAACAATGTCAACAACAACAACGTCAAATAAAAAACAACAACAACGTCAAATAAACAACAACAACTAAAACAACATCAAATAAACAACAACAACAACAACAACGTCAAATAAACAACTACAACAACAACGTCAACAACAAAGACAACCGCAATGTCAAATAAACAACAACAACAACAACGTCAAATAAACAACAACAACAACGTCAAATAAACAACAACAACAACAACGTCAAATAAACAACAACAACAACGTCAAATAAACAACAACAACAACAACGTCAAATAAACAACAACAACAACAACAACGTCAAATAAACAACAACAACAACAACGTCAAATAAACAACAACAACAACAACGTCAAATAAATAACAACAACAACAACGTCAAATAAACAACAACAACAACAACATCAACGTCAAATAAACAACACAAACACCAACAATAACAACAACAAAAACAACAACAACAATAACAAAGTCAAATAAATAACAAAAACAACAACAACTATGTCAACAACATTAACAACGTCAAATAAACAACAACAACAACAACAACAACAACGTCAAATAAACACCAACAACAACAACGTTAACAACAACGTCAAATAAACAACAACATCAACAATGTCAAATAAATAACAACAACAACAACAATATCAAATAAACAACAACAACAACACCGTCAACAACAACAACAATGTCAAATAACAACAACAACAACGTCCAATAAACAACAACAACAACAACGTCAACAACAACAACAATAAAGTCAAATAAACAACAACAACAACGTCAAATAAACAACAACGTCAACAACAACAACAACGTCAAATAAACAACAACAACTATGTCAACAACAACAACAACATCAAATAAACAACAACAACAACAACGTCAACAACAAAAACAACGTCAAATTAACAACAATAAGAACAACAACAACGTCCAATAAATAACAACAAAAACAACGTCAACAACAACGTCAAATAAACAATAACAACAACAACGTCAAATAAACAACAACAACAACAACAACAATGTCAACAACAACAACGTCAAATACAAAACAACAACAACAACGTCAAATAAACAATAACAACAACAATGTCAACAACAACAACGTCAAATAAAAAACAACAACAACGTCAAATAAACAACAACAACTAAAACAACATCAAATAAACAACAACAACAACAACGTCAAATAAACAACTACAACAACAACGTCAACAACAACAACAACAACAGCAATGTCAAATAAACAACAACAACAACAACGTCAAATAAACAACAACAACAATAACGTCAAATAAACAACAACAACAACAACGTCAAATAAACAACAACAACAACGTCAAATAAACAACAACAACAACAACGTCAAATAAACAACAACAACAACAACGTCAAATAAACAACAACAACAACAACAACACCATCAATAACAACAACAAAAATAACAACAACAACAACGTCAAATAAACAACAAAAACAACAACAACAATGTCAACAACATTAACAACGTCTAATAAACAACAACAACAACAACAACGTCAAATAAACAACAACAACAACAACGTCAACAACAACGTCAAATAAACAACAACAACAACAATAACAACGTCAAATAAACAACAACAATAACGTCAAATAAACAACAACAACAACGTCAAATAAACAACAACAATAACGTCAAATAAACAACAACAACAACGTCAAATAAATAACAACAACAACAACAACAACAACAACAACAACAACAACAACGTCAATAACAACAACTACGTCAAATAAACAACAACAACAACAACAACGTCAAATAAACAACAACAACGTCAAATACAAAACAACAACAACAACGTCAAATAAACAATAACAACAACAATGTCAACAACAACAACGTCAAATAAAAATCAACAACAACGTCAAATAAACAACAACAACTAAAACAACATCAAATAAACAACAACTACAACAACAACGTCAACAACAACAACAGCAATGTCAAATAAACAACAACAACAACATCAAATAAACAACAACAACAACAACGTCAAATAAACAACAACAACAACAACGTCAAATAAACAACAACAACAACAACGTTAAATAAACAACAACAACAACGTCAAATAAGCAACAACAACAACAACGTCAAATAAACAACAACAACAACAACAACAACACCATCAATAACTACAACAAAAATAACAACAACAACAACAACAACGTCAAATAAACAACAAAAACAACAACAACAATGTCAACAACATTAACAACGTCTAATAAACAACAACTACAACAACAACGTCAAATAAACAACAACAACAACAACGTCAACA
Source organism: Vicia faba (assembly GCA_948472305.1). Classification (NCBI taxonomy): domain Eukaryota; kingdom Viridiplantae; phylum Streptophyta; class Magnoliopsida; order Fabales; family Fabaceae; genus Vicia; species Vicia faba. Next base: position 1,387,428,741 of record OX451735.1, on the reverse strand, counting down.
ACAACGTCAAATAAACAACAACAACAACAATAACAACGTCAAATAAACAACAACAATAACGTCAAATAAACAACAACAACAACGTCAAATAAACAACAACAATAACGTCAAATAAACAACAACAACAACGTCAAATAAACAACAACAACAACAACAACAACAACAACAACAACAACAACAACAACAACGTCAATAACAACAACTACGTCAAATAAACAACAACAACAACAACAACGTCAAATAAACAACAACAACAACAATGTCAACAACAACAACGTCAAATACAAAACAACAACAACAACGTCAAATAAACAATAACAACAACAATGTCAACAACAACAACGTCAAATAAAAAACAACAACAACGTCAAATAAACAACAACAACTAAAACAACATCAAATAAACAACAACAACAACAACGTCAAATAAATAACAAAAACAACAACAACTATGTCAACAACATTAACAACGTCAAATAAACAACAACAACAACAACAACAACAACAACGTCATATAAACACCAACAACAACAACGTTAACAACAACGTCAAATAAACAACAACATCAACAATGTCAAATAAATAACAACAACAACAACAATATCAAATAAACAACAACAACAACACCGTCAATAACAACAACAATGTCAAATAACAACAACAACAACAACGTCCAATAAACAACAACAACAACAACGTCAACAACAACAACAATAAAGTCAAATAAACAACAACAACAACGTCAAATAAACAACAACGTCAACAACAACAACAACGTCAAATAAACAACAACAACTATGTCAACAACAACAACAACATCAAATAAACAACAACAACAACAATGTCAACAACAAAAACAACGTCAAATAAACAACAATAAGAACAACAACAAAGTCCAATAAATAACAACAAAAACAACGTCAACAACAACGTCAAATAAACAACAACAACACCAACAATAACAACAACAACAACAACATCAAATAAACAAAAAAACAACAACAACAACATTAACAATGTTAAATAAACAACAACAACAACAATAACACCGTCAAATAAACAACAATAACAACAACGTCAAATAAACAATAGCAACAATAACAACAACAACGTCAATAACAAAAACTAAATCAAATAAACAACAACAACAACAACGTCAAATAAACAACAACAACAACAATGTCAACAACAACAACGTCAAATACAAAACAACAACAACAACGTCAAATAAAGAATAACAACAACAATGTCAACAACAACAACGTCAAATAAAAAACAAAAACAACGTCAAATAAACAACAACAACAACTAAAACAACATCAAATAAACAACAACAACAACGTCAAATAAACAACTACAACAACAACGTCAACAACAACAACAACAGCAATGTCAAATAAACAACAACAACAACAACGTCAAATAAACAACAACAACAACAACGTCAAATAAACAACAACAACAACGTCAAATAAACAACAACAACAACAACAACGTCAAATAAACAACAACAACAACATCAAATAAACAACAACAACACCAACAATAACAACAACAAAAATAACAACAACAACAACAACGTCAAATAAACAACAAAAACAACAACAACAATGTCAACAACATTAACAACGTCTAATAAACAACAACAACAATGTCAAATAAACAACAACAACAACAACAATGTCAACAACAACGTCAAATAAACAACAACAACAACAATAACAACGTCAAATAAACAACAACAATAACGTCAAATAAACAACAACAACAACGTCAAATAAACAACAACAACAACAAATACAACAACAACAACAACAATTTCAAATAACAACATCAACGTCAAATAAACAACAACAACAACGTCAAATAAACAACAATGTCAAATAAACAACAATGTCAAATAAACAACAACGTCAAATAAACAACAACAACAACATTGTCAAATAAATAACAACAACAACAACAACATTAAATAAACAACAACAACAACAACGTCAAATAAACAATAACAACAACGTCAAATTAACAACAACAACAATAACAATAACAACAACAACAACGTCAAATAAACAACAACAACAACAACGTCAAATAAAAAACAACAACAACAACAACAAAAACGTCAAATAAACAACAACAACAACAACGTCAATAACAACAACTACGTCAAATAAACAACAACAACAACAACAATGTCAACAACAACAACGTCAAATAAAAAACAACAACAACAACGTCAAATAAACAACAACAACAACAATGTCAACAACAACAACGTCAAATAAAAAACAACAACAACGTCAAATAAACAACAACAACTAAAACAACATCAAATAAACAACAAAGGACAACAACATCAAATAAACAACTACAACAACAACAACGTCAAATAAACAACAACAACAACAACAACGTCAAATAAAAAACAACAACAACAACGTCAAATAACAACAACGACAAATAAACAACATAAACACCAACAATAACAACAACAAAAACAACAACAACAATAACAACGTCAAATAAACAACAAAAACAACAACAACTATGTCAACAACATTAACAACATCAAATAAACAACAACAACAACAACAACAACAACAACAACGTCAAATAAACACCAACAACAACAACGTTAACAACAACGTCAAATAAACAACAACAACAACAATGTCAAATAAATAACAACAACAACAACAATATCAAATAAACAACAACAACAACACCGTCAACAACAACAACAATGTCAAATAACAACAACAACAACAACGTCCAATAAACAACAACAACAACAACGTCAACAACAACAACAACAAAGTCAAATAAACAACAACAACAACGTCAAATAAACAACAACGTCAACAACAACAACAACGTCAAATAAACAACAACAACTATGTCAACAACAACAACAACATGAAATAAACAACAACAACAACAACAACGTCAACAACAAAAACAACGTCAAATAAACAACAATAAGAACAACAACAACGTCCAATAAATAACAACAAAAACAACGTCAACAACAACGTCAAATAAACAGCAACAACACCAACAATAACAACAACAACAACAACATCAAATAAACAACAAAAACAACAACAACAATGTCAACAACATTAACAACGTCAAATAAACAACAACAACAACAATAACAACGTCAAATAAACAACAATAACAACAACGTCAAATAAACAACAACAACAACAACGTCAATAACAACAACTACGTCAAATAAACAACAACAACAACAACGTCAAATAAACAACAACAACAACAACAACAATGTCAACAACAACAACGTCAAATACAAAACAACAACAACAACGTCAAATAAACAATAACAACAACAATGTCAACAACAACAACGTCAAATAAAAAACAACAACAACGTCAAATAAACAACAACAACTAAAACAACATCAAATAAACAACAACAACAACAACAACGTCAAATAAACAACTACAACAACAACGTCAACAACAACAACAACAACAGCAATGTCAAATAAACAACAACAACAACAACGTCAAATAAACAACAACAACAATAACGTCAAATAAACAACAACAACAACAACGTCAAATAAACAACAACAACAACGTCAAATAAACAACAACAACAACAACGTCAAATAAACAACAACAACAACAACGTCAAATAAACAACAACAACAACAACAACACCATCAATAACAACAACAAAAATAACAACAACAACAACGTCAAATAAACAACAAAAACAACAACAACAATGTCAACAACATTAACAACGTCTAATAAACAACAACAACAACAACAACGTCAAATAAACAACAACAACAACAACGTCAACAACAACGTCAAATAAACAACAACAACAACAATAACAACGTCAAATAAACAACAACAATAACGTCAAATAAACAACAACAACAACGTCAAATAAACAACAACAATAACGTCAAATAAACAACAACAACAACGTCAAATAAATAACAACAACAACAACAACAACAACAACAACAACAACAACAACGTCAATAACAACAACTACGTCAAATAAACAACAACAACAACAACGTCAAATAAACAACAACAACGTCAAATACAAAACAACAACAACAACGTCAAATAAACAATAACAACAACAATGTCAACAACAACAACGTCAAATAAAAAACAACAACAACGTCAAATAAACAACAACAACTAAAACAACATCAAATAAACAACAACAACAACAACAACGTCAAATAAACAACTACAACAACAACGTCAACAACAAAGACAACCGCAATGTCAAATAAACAACAACAACAACAACGTCAAATAAACAACAACAACAACGTCAAATAAACAACAACAACAACAACGTCAAATAAACAACAACAACAACGTCAAATAAACAACAACAACAACAACGTCAAATAAACAACAACAACAACAACAACGTCAAATAAACAACAACAACAACAACGTCAAATAAACAACAACAACAACAACGTCAAATAAATAACAACAACAACAACGTCAAATAAACAACAACAACAACAACATCAACGTCAAATAAACAACACAAACACCAACAATAACAACAACAAAAACAACAACAACAATAACAAAGTCAAATAAATAACAAAAACAACAACAACTATGTCAACAACATTAACAACGTCAAATAAACAACAACAACAACAACAACAACAACGTCAAATAAACACCAACAACAACAACGTTAACAACAACGTCAAATAAACAACAACATCAACAATGTCAAATAAATAACAACAACAACAACAATATCAAATAAACAACAACAACAACACCGTCAACAACAACAACAATGTCAAATAACAACAACAACAACGTCCAATAAACAACAACAACAACAACGTCAACAACAACAACAATAAAGTCAAATAAACAACAACAACAACGTCAAATAAACAACAACGTCAACAACAACAACAACGTCAAATAAACAACAACAACTATGTCAACAACAACAACAACATCAAATAAACAACAACAACAACAACGTCAACAACAAAAACAACGTCAAATTAACAACAATAAGAACAACAACAACGTCCAATAAATAACAACAAAAACAACGTCAACAACAACGTCAAATAAACAATAACAACAACAACGTCAAATAAACAACAACAACAACAACAACAATGTCAACAACAACAACGTCAAATACAAAACAACAACAACAACGTCAAATAAACAATAACAACAACAATGTCAACAACAACAACGTCAAATAAAAAACAACAACAACGTCAAATAAACAACAACAACTAAAACAACATCAAATAAACAACAACAACAACAACGTCAAATAAACAACTACAACAACAACGTCAACAACAACAACAACAACAGCAATGTCAAATAAACAACAACAACAACAACGTCAAATAAACAACAACAACAATAACGTCAAATAAACAACAACAACAACAACGTCAAATAAACAACAACAACAACGTCAAATAAACAACAACAACAACAACGTCAAATAAACAACAACAACAACAACGTCAAATAAACAACAACAACAACAACAACACCATCAATAACAACAACAAAAATAACAACAACAACAACGTCAAATAAACAACAAAAACAACAACAACAATGTCAACAACATTAACAACGTCTAATAAACAACAACAACAACAACAACGTCAAATAAACAACAACAACAACAACGTCAACAACAACGTCAAATAAACAACAACAACAACAATAACAACGTCAAATAAACAACAACAATAACGTCAAATAAACAACAACAACAACGTCAAATAAACAACAACAATAACGTCAAATAAACAACAACAACAACGTCAAATAAATAACAACAACAACAACAACAACAACAACAACAACAACAACAACGTCAATAACAACAACTACGTCAAATAAACAACAACAACAACAACAACGTCAAATAAACAACAACAACGTCAAATACAAAACAACAACAACAACGTCAAATAAACAATAACAACAACAATGTCAACAACAACAACGTCAAATAAAAATCAACAACAACGTCAAATAAACAACAACAACTAAAACAACATCAAATAAACAACAACAACAACAACAACGTCAAATAAACAACTACAACAACAACGTCAACAACAAAGACAACCGCAATGTCAAATAAACAACAACAACAACAACGTCAAATAAACAACAACAACAACGTCAAATAAACAACAACAACAACAACGTCAAATAAACAACAACAACAACGTCAAATAAACAACAACAACAACAACGTCAAATAAACAACAACAACAACAACAACGTCAAATAAACAACAACAACAACAACGTCAAATAAACAACAACAACAACAACGTCAAATAAATAACAACAACAACAACGTCAAATAAACAACAACAACAACAACATCAACGTCAAATAAACAACACAAACACCAACAATAACAACAACAAAAACAACAACAACAATAACAAAGTCAAATAAATAACAAAAACAACAACAACTATGTCAACAACATTAACAACGTCAAATAAACAACAACAACAACAACAACAACAACAACAACGTCAAATAAACACCAACAACAACAACGTTAACAACAACGTCAAATAAACAACAACATCAACAATGTCAAATAAATAACAACAACAACAACAATATTAAATAAACAACAACAACAACACCGTCAACAACAACAACAATGTCAAATAACAACAACAACAACGTCCAATAAACAACAACAACAACAACGTCAACAACAACAACAATAAAGTCAAATAAACAACAACAACAACGTCAAATAAACAACAACGTCAACAACAACAACAACGTCAAATAAACAACAACAACTATGTCAACAACAACAACAACATCAAATAAACAACAACAACAACAACGTCAACAACAAAAACAACGTCAAATTAACAACAATAAGAACAACAACAACGTCCAATAAATAACAACAAAAACAACGTCAACAACAACGTCAAATAAACAACAACAACACCAACAATAATAACAACAACAACAACATCAAATAAACAACAAAAACAACAACAACAATGTCAACAACATTAACAATGTTAAATAAACAACAACAACAACAATAACAACGTCAAATAAACAACAATAACAACAACATCAAATAAACAATAGCAACAATAACAACAACAACGTCAATAACAACAACTAAATCAAATAAACAACAACAACAACAACGTCAAATAAACAACAACAACAACAATGTCAACAACAACAACGTCAAATACAAAACAACAACAACAACGTTAAATAAAGAATAACAACAACAATGTCAACAACAACAACGTCAAATAAAAAACAACAACAACGTCAAATAAACAACAACAACTAAAACAACATCAAATAAACAACAACAACAACGTCAAATAAACAACTACAACAACAACGTCAACAACAACAACAACAGCAATGTCAAATAAACAACAACAACAACAACGTCAAATAAACAACAACAACAACAACGTCAAATAAACAACAACAACAACGTCAAATAAACAATAACAACAACAACATCAAATAAACAACAACAACAACAACGTCAAATAAACAACAACAACACCAACAATAACAACAACAAAAATAACAACAACAACAACAACAACGTCAAATAAACAACAAAAACAACAACAACAATGTCAACAACATTAACAACGTCTAATAAACAACAACAACAATGTCAAATAAACAACAACAACAACAACAACGTCAACAACAACGTCAAATAAACAACAACAACAACAATAACAACGTCAAATAAACAACAACAATAACGTCAAATAAACAACAACAACAACGTCAAATAAACAACAACAACAACAACAAATACAACAACAACAACAATTTCAAATAACAACAACAACGTCAAATAAACAACAACAACAACAACGTCAAATAAACAACAATGTCAAATAAACAACAATGTCAAATAAACAACAACGTCAAATAAACAACAACAACAACGTCAAATAAATAACAACAACAACAACAACATTAAATAAACAACAACAACAACAACGTCAAATAGACAACAACAACAACGTCAAATTAACAACAACAACAATAACAATAACAACAACAACAACGTCAAATAAAGAACAACAACAACAACGTCAAATAAAAAACAACAACAACAACATCAACAACAACAAAAACGTCAAATAAACAACAACAACAACAACAACAACGTCAATAACAACAACTACGTCAAATAAACAACAACAACAACAATGTCAACAACAACAACGTCAAATAAAAAACAACAACAACATCAAATAAACAACAACAACTAAAACAACATCAAATAAACAACAACGACAACAACATCAAATAAACAACTACAACAACAACAACGTCAAATAAACAACAACAACGTCAAATAAACAACAACAACAACAACAACGTCAAATAAAAAACAACAACAACAACGTCAAATAAACAACAACGTCAAATAAACAACATAAACACCAACAATAACAACAACAAAAACAACAACAACGTCAAATAAACAACAAAAACAACAACAACTATGTCAACAACATTAACAACGTCAAATAAACAACAACAACAACAACAACAACAACGTCAAATAAACACCAACAACAACAACGTTAACAACAACGTCAAATAAACAACAACAACAACAATGTCAAATAAATAATAACAACAACAACAACAATATCAAATAAACAACAACAACAACACCGTCAACAACAACAACAATGTCAAATAACAACAACAACAACAACAACAACAACGTCCAATAAACAACAACAACAACAACGTCAACAACAACAACAACAACAAAGTCAAATAAACAACAACAACAACGTCAAATAAACAACAACGTCAACAACAACAACGTCAAATAAACAACAACAACTATGTCAACAACAACAACAACAACATCAAATAAACAACAACAACAACAACAACGTCAACAACAAAAACAACGTCAAATAAACAACAATAAGAACAACAACAACGTTCAATAAATAACAACAAAAACAACGTCAACAACAACGTCAAATAAACAACAACAACACCAACAATAACAACAACAACAACAACATCAAATAAACAACAAAAACAACAACAACTATGTCAACAACATTAACAACGTCAAATAAACAACAACAACAACAACAACAACAACAACGTCAAATAAACACCAACAACAACAACGTTAACAACAACGTCAAATAAACAACAACAACAACAATGTCAAATAAATAACAACAACAACAACAATATCAAATAAACAACAACAACAACACCGTCAACAACAACAACAATGTCAAATAACAACAACAACAACAACAACATCCAATAAACAACAACAACTACAACGTCAACAACAACAACAACAACAAAGTCAAATAAACAACAACAACAACGTCAAATAAACAACAACGTCAACAACAACAACAACGTCAAATAAACAACAACAACTATGTCAACAACAACAACAACATCAAATAAACAACAACAACAACAACAACAACGTCAACAACAAAAACAACGTCAACAACAACGTCAAATAAACAACAACAACACCAACAATAACAACAACAACAACAACATCAAATAAACAACAAAAACAACAACAACAATGTCAACAACATTAACAACGTCAAATAAACAACAACAACAACAATAACAACGTCAAATAAACAACAATAACAACAACGTCAAATAAACAACAGCAACAACAACAACAACAACAACTTCAATAACAACAACTACGTCAAATAAACAACAACAACAACAACGTCAAATAAACAACAACAACAACAATGTCAACAACAACAACGTCAAATACAAAACAACAACAACAACGTCAAATAAACAATAACAACAACAATGTCAACAACAACAACGTCAAATAAAAAACAACAACAACGTCAAATAAACAACAACAACTAAAACAACATCAAATAAACAACAACAACAACAACAACGTCAAATAAACAACTACAACAACAACGTCAACAACAACAACAACAGCAATGTCAAATAAACAACAACAACAACAACGTCAAATAAACAACAACAACAACAACGTCAAATAAACAACAACAACAACAACATCAAATAAACAACAACAACAACAACGTCAACAACAAAAACAACGTCAAATTAACAACAATAAGAACAACAACAACGTCCAATAAATAACAACAAAAACAACGTCAACAACAACGTCAAATAAACAACAACAACACCAACAATAATAACAACAACAACAACATCAAATAAACAACAAAAACAACAACAACAATGTCAACAACATTAACAATGTTAAATAAACAACAACAACAACAATAACAACGTCAAATAAACAACAATAACAACAACATCAAATAAACAATAGCAACAATAACAACAACAACGTCAATAACAACAACTAAATCAAATAAACAACAACAACAACAACGTCAAATAAACAACAACAACAACAATGTCAACAACAACAACGTCAAATACAAAACAACAACAACAACGTTAAATAAAGAATAACAACAACAATGTCAACAACAACAACGTCAAATAAAAAACAACAACAACGTCAAATAAACAACAACAACTAAAACAACATCAAATAAACAACAACAACAACGTCAAATAAACAACTACAACAACAACGTCAACAACAACAACAACAGCAATGTCAAATAAACAACAACAACAACAACGTCAAATAAACAACAACAACAACAACGTCAAATAAACAACAACAACAACGTCAAATAAACAATAACAACAACAACATCAAATAAACAACAACAACAACAACGTCAAATAAACAACAACAACACCAACAATAACAACAACAAAAATAACAACAACAACAACAACAACGTCAAATAAACAACAAAAACAACAACAACAATGTCAACAACATTAACAACGTCTAATAAACAACAACAACAATGTCAAATAAACAACAACAACAACAACAACGTCAACAACAACGTCAAATAAACAACAACAACAACAATAACAACGTCAAATAAACAACAACAATAACGTCAAATAAACAACAACAACAACGTCAAATAAACAACAACAACAACAACAAATACAACAACAACAACAACAATTTCAAATAACAACAACAACGTCAAATAAACAACAACAACAACAACGTCAAATAAACAACAATGTCAAATAAACAACAATGTCAAATAAACAACAACGTCAAATAAACAACAACAACAACGTCAAATAAATAACAACAACAACAACAACATTAAATAAACAACAACAACAACAACGTCAAATAGACAACAACAACAACGTCAAATTAACAACAACAACAATAACAATAACAACAACAACAACGTCAAATAAAGAACAACAACAACAACGTCAAATAAAAAACAACAACAACAACATCAACAACAACAAAAACGTCAAATAAACAACAACAACAACAACAACAACGTCAATAACAACAACTACGTCAAATAAACAACAACAACAACAATGTCAACAACAACAACGTCAAATAAAAAACAACAACAACATCAAATAAACAACAACAACTAAAACAACATCAAATAAACAACAACGACAACAACATCAAATAAACAACTACAACAACAACAACGTCAAATAAACAACAACAACGTCAAATAAACAACAACAACAACAACAACGTCAAATAAAAAACAACAACAACAACGTCAAATAAACAACAACGTCAAATAAACAACATAAACACCAACAATAACAACAACAAAAACAACAACAACGTCAAATAAACAACAAAAACAACAACAACTATGTCAACAACATTAACAACGTCAAATAAACAACAACAACAACAACAACAACAACGTCAAATAAACACCAACAACAACAACGTTAACAACAACGTCAAATAAACAACAACAACAACAATGTCAAATAAATAATAACAACAACAACAACAATATCAAATAAACAACAACAACAACACCGTCAACAACAACAACAATGTCAAATAACAACAACAACAACAACAACAACAACGTCCAATAAACAACAACAACAACAACGTCAACAACAACAACAACAACAAAGTCAAATAAACAACAACAACAACGTCAAATAAACAACAACGTCAACAACAACAACGTCAAATAAACAACAACAACTATGTCAACAACAACAACAACAACATCAAATAAACAACAACAACAACAACAACGTCAACAACAAAAACAACGTCAAATAAACAACAATAAGAACAACAACAACGTTCAATAAATAACAACAAAAACAACGTCAACAACAACGTCAAATAAACAACAACAACACCAACAATAACAACAACAACAACAACATCAAATAAACAACAAAAACAACAACAACTATGTCAACAACATTAACAACGTCAAATAAACAACAACAACAACAACAACAACAACAACGTCAAATAAACACCAACAACAACAACGTTAACAACAACGTCAAATAAACAACAACAACAACAATGTCAAATAAATAACAACAACAACAACAATATCAAATAAACAACAACAACAACACCGTCAACAACAACAACAATGTCAAATAACAACAACAACAACAACAACATCCAATAAACAACAACAACTACAACGTCAACAACAACAACAACAACAAAGTCAAATAAACAACAACAACAACGTCAAATAAACAACAACGTCAACAACAACAACAACGTCAAATAAACAACAACAACTATGTCAACAACAACAACAACATCAAATAAACAACAACAACAACAACAACAACGTCAACAACAAAAACAACGTCAACAACAACGTCAAATAAACAACAACAACACCAACAATAACAACAACAACAACAACATCAAATAAACAACAAAAACAACAACAACAATGTCAACAACATTAACAACGTCAAATAAACAACAACAACAACAATAACAACGTCAAATAAACAACAATAACAACAACGTCAAATAAACAACAGCAACAACAACAACAACAACAACTTCAATAACAACAACTACGTCAAATAAACAACAACAACAACAACGTCAAATAAACAACAACAACAACAACAATGTCAACAACAACAACGTCAAATACAAAACAACAACAACAACGTCAAATAAACAATAACAACAACAATGTCAACAACAACAACGTCAAATAAAAAACAACAACAACGTCAAATAAACAACAACAACTAAAACAACATCAAATAAACAACAACAACAACAACAACGTCAAATAAACAACTACAACAACAACGTCAACAACAACAACAACAGCAATGTCAAATAAACAACAACAACAACAACGTCAAATAAACAACAACAACAACAACGTCAAATAAACAACAACAACAACGTCAAATAAACAACAACAACAACAACGTCAAATAAACAACAACAACAGCAACGTCAAATAAACAACAACAACACCAACAATAACAACAACAAAAATAACAACAACAACAACAACAACGTCAAATAAACAACAAAAACAACAACAACAATGTCAACAACATTAACAACGTCTAATAAACAACAACAACAACAACAACAACAACAACGTCAACAACAACGTCAAATAAACAACAACAACAACAATGTCAACAACAACAACGTCAAATACAAAACAACAACAACAACGTTAAATAAAGAATAACAACAACAATGTCAACAACAACAACGTCAAATAAAAAACAACAACAACGTCAAATAAACAACAACAACTAAAACAACATCAAATAAACAACAACAACAACGTCAAATAAACAACTACAACAACAACGTCAACAACAACAACAACAGCAATGTCAAATAAACAACAACAACAACAACGTCAAATAAACAACAACAACAACAACGTCAAATAAACAACAACAACAACGTCAAATAAACAATAACAACAACAACATCAAATAAACAACAACAACAACAACGTCAAATAAACAACAACAACACCAACAATAACAACAACAAAAATAACAACAACAACAACAACAACGTCAAATAAACAACAAAAACAACAACAACAATGTCAACAACATTAACAACGTCTAATAAACAACAACAACAATGTCAAATGAACAACAACAACAACAACAACAACGTCAACAACAATGTCAAATAAACAACAACAACAACAATAACAACGTCAAATAAACAACAACAATAACGTCAAATAAACAACAACAACAACGTCAAATAAACAACAACAACAACAACAACAAATACAACAACAACAACAACAACAATTTCAAATAACAACAACAACGTCAAATAAACAACAACAACAACAACGTCAAATAAACAACAATGTCAAATAAACAACAATGTCAAATAAACAACAACGTCAAATAAACAACAACAACAACGTCAAATAAATAACAACAACAACAACAACATTAAATAAACAACAACAACAACAACGTCAAATAGACAACAACAACAACGTCAAATTAACAACAACAACAATAACAATAACAACAACAACAACGTCAAATAAACAACAACAACAACAACGTCAAATAAAAAACAACAACAACAACATCAACAACAACAAAAACGTCAAATAAACAACAACAACAACAACAACAACGTCAATAACAACAACTACGTCAAATAAACAACAACAACAACAACAATGTCAACAACAACAACGTCAAATAAAAAACAACAACAACATCAAATAAACAACAACAACTAAAACAACATCAAATAAACAACAACGACAACAACATCAAATAAACAACTACAACAACAACAACGTCAAATAAACAACAACAACGTCAAATAAACAACAACAACAACAACAACGTCAAATAAAAAACAACAACAACAACGTCAAATAAACAACAACGTCAAATAAACAACATAAACACCAACAATAACAACAACAAAAACAACAACAACGTCAAATAAACAACAAAAACAACAACAACTATGTCAACAACATTAACAACGTCAAATAAACAACAACAACAACAACAACAACAACGTCAAATAAACACCAACAACAACAACGTTAACAACAACGTCAAATAAACAACAACAACAACAATGTCAAATAAATAATAACAACAACAACAACAATATCAAATAAACAACAACAACAACACCGTCAACAACAACAACAATGTCAAATAACAACAACAACAACAACAACAACAACGTCCAATAAACAACAACAACAACAACGTCAACAACAACAACAACAACAAAGTCAAATAAACAACAACAACAACGTCAAATAAACAACAACGTCAACAACAACAACGTCAAATAAACAACAACAACTATGTCAACAACAACAACAACAACATCAAATAAACAACAACAACAACAACAACGTCAACAACAAAAACAACGTCAAATAAACAACAATAAGAACAACAACAACGTCCAATAAATAACAACAAAAACAACGTCAACAACAACGTCAAATAAACAACAACAACAACAACAATAACAACAACAACAACAACATCAAATAAACAACAAAAACAACAACAACTATGTCAACAACATTAACAACGTCAAATAAACAACAACAACAACAACAACAACAACAACGTCAAATAAACACCAACAACAACAACGTTAACAACAACGTCAAATAAACAACAACAACAACAATGTCAAATAAATAACAACAACAACAACAATATCAAATAAACAACAACAACAACACCGTCAACAACAACAACAATGTCAAATAACAACAACAACAACAACAACATCCAATAAACAACAACAACTACAACGTCAACAACAACAACAACAACAAAGTCAAATAAACAACAACAACAACGTCAAATAAACAACAACGTCAACAACAACAACAACGTCAAATAAACAACAACAACTATGTCAACAACAACAACAACATCAAATAAACAACAACAACAACAACAACAACGTCAACAACAAAAACAACGTCAACAACAACGTCAAATAAACAACAACAACACCAACAATAACAACAACAACAACAACATCAAATAAACAACAAAAACAACAACAACAATGTCAACAACATTAACAACGTCAAATAAACAACAACAACAACAATAACAACGTCAAATAAACAACAATAACAACAACGTCAAATAAACAACAGCAACAACAACAACAACAACAACTTCAATAACAACAACTACGTCAAATAAACAACAACAACAACAACGTCAAATAAACAACAACAACAACAATGTCAACAACAACAACGTCAAATACAAAACAACAACAACAACGTCAAATAAACAATAACAACAACAATGTCAACAACAACAACGTCAAATAAAAAACAACAACAACGTCAAATAAACAACAACAACTAAAACAACATCAAATAAACAACAACAACAACAACAACGTCAAATAAACAACTACAACAACAACGTCAACAACAACAACAACAGCAATGTCAAATAAACAACAACAACAACAACGTCAAATAAACAACAACAACAACAACGTCAAATAAACAACAACAACAACAACATCAAATAAACAACAACAACAACAACGTCAACAACAAAAACAACGTCAAATTAACAACAATAAGAACAACAACAACGTCCAATAAATAACAACAAAAACAACGTCAACAACAACGTCAAATAAACAACAACAACACCAACAATAATAACAACAACAACAACATCAAATAAACAACAAAAACAACAACAACAATGTCAACAACATTAACAATGTTAAATAAACAACAACAACAACAATAACAACGTCAAATAAACAACAATAACAACAACATCAAATAAACAATAGCAACAATAACAACAACAACGTCAATAACAACAACTAAATCAAATAAACAACAACAACAACAACGTCAAATAAACAACAACAACAACAATGTCAACAACAACAACGTCAAATACAAAACAACAACAACAACGTTAAATAAAGAATAACAACAACAATGTCAACAACAACAACGTCAAATAAAAAACAACAACAACGTCAAATAAACAACAACAACTAAAACAACATCAAATAAACAACAACAACAACGTCAAATAAACAACTACAACAACAACGTCAACAACAACAACAACAGCAATGTCAAATAAACAACAACAACAACAACGTCAAATAAACAACAACAACAACAACGTCAAATAAACAACAACAACAACGTCAAATAAACAATAACAACAACAACATCAAATAAACAACAACAACAACAACGTCAAATAAACAACAACAACACCAACAATAACAACAACAAAAATAACAACAACAACAACAACAACGTCAAATAAACAACAAAAACAACAACAACAATGTCAACAACATTAACAACGTCTAATAAACAACAACAACAATGTCAAATAAACAACAACAACAACAACAACGTCAACAACAACGTCAAATAAACAACAACAACAACAATAACAACGTCAAATAAACAACAACAATAACGTCAAATAAACAACAACAACAACGTCAAATAAACAACAACAACAACAACAAATACAACAACAACAACAACAATTTCAAATAACAACAACAACGTCAAATAAACAACAACAACAACAACGTCAAATAAACAACAATGTCAAATAAACAACAATGTCAAATAAACAACAACGTCAAATAAACAACAACAACAACGTCAAATAAATAACAACAACAACAACAACATTAAATAAACAACAACAACAACAACGTCAAATAGACAACAACAACAACGTCAAATTAACAACAACAACAATAACAATAACAACAACAACAACGTCAAATAAAGAACAACAACAACAACGTCAAATAAAAAACAACAACAACAACATCAACAACAACAAAAACGTCAAATAAACAACAACAACAACAACAACAACGTCAATAACAACAACTACGTCAAATAAACAACAACAACAACAATGTCAACAACAACAACGTCAAATAAAAAACAACAACAACATCAAATAAACAACAACAACTAAAACAACATCAAATAAACAACAACGACAACAACATCAAATAAACAACTACAACAACAACAACGTCAAATAAACAACAACAACGTCAAATAAACAACAACAACAACAACAACGTCAAATAAAAAACAACAACAACAACGTCAAATAAACAACAACGTCAAATAAACAACATAAACACCAACAATAACAACAACAAAAACAACAACAACGTCAAATAAACAACAAAAACAACAACAACTATGTCAACAACATTAACAACGTCAAATAAACAACAACAACAACAACAACAACAACGTCAAATAAACACCAACAACAACAACGTTAACAACAACGTCAAATAAACAACAACAACAACAATGTCAAATAAATAATAACAACAACAACAACAATATCAAATAAACAACAACAACAACACCGTCAACAACAACAACAATGTCAAATAACAACAACAACAACAACAACAACAACGTCCAATAAACAACAACAACAACAACGTCAACAACAACAACAACAACAAAGTCAAATAAACAACAACAACAACGTCAAATAAACAACAACGTCAACAACAACAACGTCAAATAAACAACAACAACTATGTCAACAACAACAACAACAACATCAAATAAACAACAACAACAACAACAACGTCAACAACAAAAACAACGTCAAATAAACAACAATAAGAACAACAACAACGTTCAATAAATAACAACAAAAACAACGTCAACAACAACGTCAAATAAACAACAACAACACCAACAATAACAACAACAACAACAACATCAAATAAACAACAAAAACAACAACAACTATGTCAACAACATTAACAACGTCAAATAAACAACAACAACAACAACAACAACAACAACGTCAAATAAACACCAACAACAACAACGTTAACAACAACGTCAAATAAACAACAACAACAACAATGTCAAATAAATAACAACAACAACAACAATATCAAATAAACAACAACAACAACACCGTCAACAACAACAACAATGTCAAATAACAACAACAACAACAACAACATCCAATAAACAACAACAACTACAACGTCAACAACAACAACAACAACAAAGTCAAATAAACAACAACAACAACGTCAAATAAACAACAACGTCAACAACAACAACAACGTCAAATAAACAACAACAACTATGTCAACAACAACAACAACATCAAATAAACAACAACAACAACAACAACAACGTCAACAACAAAAACAACGTCAACAACAACGTCAAATAAACAACAACAACACCAACAATAACAACAACAACAACAACATCAAATAAACAACAAAAACAACAACAACAATGTCAACAACATTAACAACGTCAAATAAACAACAACAACAACAATAACAACGTCAAATAAACAACAATAACAACAACGTCAAATAAACAACAGCAACAACAACAACAACAACAACTTCAATAACAACAACTACGTCAAATAAACAACAACAACAACAACGTCAAATAAACAACAACAACAACAATGTCAACAACAACAACGTCAAATACAAAACAACAACAACAACGTCAAATAAACAATAACAACAACAATGTCAACAACAACAACGTCAAATAAAAAACAACAACAACGTCAAATAAACAACAACAACTAAAACAACATCAAATAAACAACAACAACAACAACAACGTCAAATAAACAACTACAACAACAACGTCAACAACAACAACAACAGCAATGTCAAATAAACAACAACAACAACAACGTCAAATAAACAACAACAACAACAACGTCAAATAAACAACAACAACAACGTCAAATAAACAACAACAACAACAACGTCAAATAAACAACAACAACAGCAACGTCAAATAAACAACAACAACACCAACAATAACAACAACAAAAATAACAACAACAACAACAACAACGTCAAATAAACAACAAAAACAACAACAACAATGTCAACAACATTAACAACGTCTAATAAACAACAACAACAACAACAACAACAACAACGTCAACAACAACGTCAAATAAACAACAACAACAACAATGTCAACAACAACAACGTCAAATACAAAACAACAACAACAACGTTAAATAAAGAATAACAACAACAATGTCAACAACAACAACGTCAAATAAAAAACAACAACAACGTCAAATAAACAACAACAACTAAAACAACATCAAATAAACAACAACAACAACGTCAAATAAACAACTACAACAACAACGTCAACAACAACAACAACAGCAATGTCAAATAAACAACAACAACAACAACGTCAAATAAACAACAACAACAACAACGTCAAATAAACAACAACAACAACGTCAAATAAACAATAACAACAACAACATCAAATAAACAACAACAACAACAACGTCAAATAAACAACAACAACACCAACAATAACAACAACAAAAATAACAACAACAACAACAACAACGTCAAATAAACAACAAAAACAACAACAACAATGTCAACAACATTAACAACGTCTAATAAACAACAACAACAATGTCAAATGAACAACAACAACAACAACAACAACGTCAACAACAATGTCAAATAAACAACAACAACAACAATAACAACGTCAAATAAACAACAACAATAACGTCAAATAAACAACAACAACAACGTCAAATAAACAACAACAACAACAACAACAAATACAACAACAACAACAACAACAATTTCAAATAACAACAACAACGTCAAATAAACAACAACAACAACAACGTCAAATAAACAACAATGTCAAATAAACAACAATGTCAAATAAACAACAACGTCAAATAAACAACAACAACAACGTCAAATAAATAACAACAACAACAACAACATTAAATAAACAACAACAACAACAACGTCAAATAGACAACAACAACAACGTCAAATTAACAACAACAACAATAACAATAACAACAACAACAACGTCAAATAAACAACAACAACAACAACGTCAAATAAAAAACAACAACAACAACATCAACAACAACAAAAACGTCAAATAAACAACAACAACAACAACAACAACGTCAATAACAACAACTACGTCAAATAAACAACAACAACAACAACAATGTCAACAACAACAACGTCAAATAAAAAACAACAACAACATCAAATAAACAACAACAACTAAAACAACATCAAATAAACAACAACGACAACAACATCAAATAAACAACTACAACAACAACAACGTCAAATAAACAACAACAACGTCAAATAAACAACAACAACAACAACAACGTCAAATAAAAAACAACAACAACAACGTCAAATAAACAACAACGTCAAATAAACAACATAAACACCAACAATAACAACAACAAAAACAACAACAACGTCAAATAAACAACAAAAACAACAACAACTATGTCAACAACATTAACAACGTCAAATAAACAACAACAACAACAACAACAACAACGTCAAATAAACACCAACAACAACAACGTTAACAACAACGTCAAATAAACAACAACAACAACAATGTCAAATAAATAATAACAACAACAACAACAATATCAAATAAACAACAACAACAACACCGTCAACAACAACAACAATGTCAAATAACAACAACAACAACAACAACGTCCAATAAACAACAACAACAACAACGTCAACAACAACAACAACAACAAAGTCAAATAAACAACAACAACAACGTCAAATAAACAACAACGTCAACAACAACAACGTCAAATAAACAACAACAACTATGTCAACAACAACAACAACAACATCAAATAAACAACAACAACAACAACAACGTCAACAACAAAAACAACGTCAAATAAACAACAATAAGAACAACAACAACGTCCAATAAATAACAACAAAAACAACGTCAACAACAACGTCAAATAAACAACAACAACAACAACAATAACAACAACAACAACAACATCAAATAAACAACAAAAACAACAACAACTATGTCAACAACATTAACAACGTCAAATAAACAACAACAACAACAACAACAACAACAACAACACCGTCAAATAAACACCAACAACAACAACGTTAACAACAACGTCAAATAAACAACAACAACAACAATGTCAAATAAATAACAACAACAATATCAAATAAACAACAACAACAACACCGTCAACAACAACAACAATGTCAAATAACAACAACAACAACAACAACATCCAATAAACAACAACAACTACAACGTCAACAACAACAACAACAACAAAGTCAAATAAACAACAACAACAACGTCAAATAAACAACAACGTCAACAACAACAACAACGTCAAATAAACAACAACAACTATGTCAACAACAACAACAACATCAAATAAACAACAACAACAACAACAACAACGTCAACAACAAAAACAACGTCAACAACAACGTCAAATAAACAACAACAACACCAACAATAACAACAACAACAACAACATCAAATAAACAACAAAAACAACAACAACAATGTCAACAACATTAACAACGTCAAATAAACAACAACAACAACAATAACAACGTCAAATAAACAACAATAACAACAACGTCAAATAAACAACAGCAACAACAACAACAACAACAACTTCAATAAAAACAACTACGTCAAATAAACAACAACAACAACAACGTCAAATAAACAACAACAACAACAATGTCAACAACAACAACGTCAAATACAAAACAACAACAACAACGTCAAATAAACAATAACAACAACAATGTCAACAACAACAACGTCAAATAAAAAACAACAACAACGTCAAATAAACAACAACAACAAAACAACATCAAATAAACAACAACAACAACAACAACGTCAAATAAACAACTACAACAACAACGTCAACAACAACAACAACAGCAATGTCAAATAAACAACAACAACAACAACGTCAAATAAACAACAACAACAACAACGTCAAATAAACAACAACAACAACGTCAAATAAACAACAACAACAACGTCAAATAAACAACAACAACAACAACGTCAAATAAACAACAACAACACCAACAATAACAACAACAAAAATAACAACAACAACAACAACAACGTCAAATAAACAACAAAAACAACAACAACAATGTCAACAACATTAACAACGTCTAATAAACAACAACAACAATGTCAAATGAACAACAACAACAACAACAACAACGTCAACAACAATGTCAAATAAACAACAACAACAACAATAACAACGTCAAATAAACAACAACAATAACGTCAAATAAACAACAACAACAACGTCAAATAAACAACAACAACAACAACAACAAATACAACAACAACAACAACAACAATTTCAAATAACAACAACAACGTCAAATAAACAACAACAACAACAACGTCAAATAAACAACAATGTCAAATAAACAACAATGTCAAATAAACAACAACGTCAAATAAACAACAACAACAACGTCAAATAAATAACAACAACAACAACAACATTAAATAAACAACAACAACAACAACGTCAAATAGACAACAACAACAACGTCAAATTAACAACAACAACAATAACAATAACAACAACAACAACGTCAAATAAACAACAACAACAACAACGTCAAATAAAAAACAACAACAACAACATCAACAACAACAAAAACGTCAAATAAACAACAACAACAACAACAACAACGTCAATAACAACAACTACGTCAAATAAACAACAACAACAACAACAATGTCAACAACAACAACGTCAAATAAAAAACAACAACAACATCAAATAAACAACAACAACTAAAACAACATCAAATAAACAACAACGACAACAACATCAAATAAACAACTACAACAACAACAACGTCAAATAAACAACAACAACGTCAAATAAACAACAACAACAACAACAACAACGTCAAATAAAAAACAACAACAACAACGTCAAATAAACAACAACGTCAAATAAACAACATAAACACCAACAATAACAACAACAAAAACAACAACAACGTCAAATAAACAACAAAAACAACAACAACTATGTCAACAACATTAACAACGTCAAATAAACAACAACAACAACAACAACAACAACGTCAAATAAACACCAACAACAACAACGTTAACAACAACGTCAAATAAACAACAACAACAACAATGTCAAATAAATAATAACAACAACAACAACAATATCAAATAAACAACAACAACAACACCGTCAACAACAACAACAATGTCAAATAACAACAACAACAACAACAACGTCCAATAAACAACAACAACAACAACGTCAACAACAACAACAACAACAAAGTCAAATAAACAACAACAACAACGTCAAATAAACAACAACGTCAACAACAACAACGTCAAATAAACAACAACAACTATGTCAACAACAACAACAACAACATCAAATAAACAACAACAACAACAACAACAACGTCAACAACAAAAACAACGTCAACAACAACGTCAAATAAACAACAACAACACCAACAATAACAACAACAACAACAACATCAAATAAACAACAAAAACAACAACAACAATGTCAACAACATTAACAACGTCAAATAAACAACAACAACAACAATAACAACGTCAAATAAACAACAATAACAACAACGTCAAATAAACAACAGCAACAACAACAACAACAACAACTTCAATAAAAACAACTACGTCAAATAAACAACAACAACAACAACGTCAAATAAACAACAACAACAACAATGTCAACAACAACAACGTCAAATACAAAACAACAACAACAACGTCAAATAAACAATAACAACAACAATGTCAACAACAACAACGTCAAATAAAAAACAACAACAACGTCAAATAAACAACAACAACAAAACAACATCAAATAAACAACAACAACAACAACAACGTCAAATAAACAACTACAACAACAACGTCAACAACAACAACAACAGCAATGTCAAATAAACAACAACAACAACAACGTCAAATAAACAACAACAACAACAACGTCAAATAAACAACAACAACAACGTCAAATAAACAACAACAACAACGTCAAATAAACAACAACAACAACAACGTCAAATAAACAACAACAACACCAACAATAACAACAACAAAAATAACAACAACAACAACAACAACGTCAAATAAACAACAAAAACAACAACAACAATGTCAACAACATTAACAACGTCTAATAAACAACAACAACAATGTCAAATGAACAACAACAACAACAACAACAACGTCAACAACAATGTCAAATAAACAACAACAACAACAATAACAACGTCAAATAAACAACAACAATAACGTCAAATAAACAACAACAACAACGTCAAATAAACAACAACAACAACAACAACAAATACAACAACAACAACAACAACAATTTCAAATAACAACAACAACGTCAAATAAACAACAACAACAACAACGTCAAATAAACAACAATGTCAAATAAACAACAATGTCAAATAAACAACAACGTCAAATAAACAACAACAACAACGTCAAATAAATAACAACAACAACAACAACATTAAATAAACAACAACAACAACAACGTCAAATAGACAACAACAACAACGTCAAATTAACAACAACAACAATAACAATAACAACAACAACAACGTCAAATAAACAACAACAACAACAACGTCAAATAAAAAACAACAACAACAACATCAACAACAACAAAAACGTCAAATAAACAACAACAACAACAACAACAACGTCAATAACAACAACTACGTCAAATAAACAACAACAACAACAACAATGTCAACAACAACAACGTCAAATAAAAAACAACAACAACATCAAATAAACAACAACAACTAAAACAACATCAAATAAACAACAACGACAACAACATCAAATAAACAACTACAACAACAACAACGTCAAATAAACAACAACAACGTCAAATAAACAACAACAACAACAACAACAACGTCAAATAAAAAACAACAACAACAACGTCAAATAAACAACAACGTCAAATAAACAACATAAACACCAACAATAACAACAACAAAAACAACAACAACGTCAAATAAACAACAAAAACAACAACAACTATGTCAACAACATTAACAACGTCAAATAAACAACAACAACAACAACAACAACAACGTCAAATAAACACCAACAACAACAACGTTAACAACAACGTCAAATAAACAACAACAACAACAATGTCAAATAAATAATAACAACAACAACAACAATATCAAATAAACAACAACAACAACACCGTCAACAACAACAACAATGTCAAATAACAACAACAACAACAACAACGTCCAATAAACAACAACAACAACAACGTCAACAACAACAACAACAACAAAGTCAAATAAACAACAACAACAACGTCAAATAAACAACAACGTCAACAACAACAACGTCAAATAAACAACAACAACTATGTCAACAACAACAACAACAACATCAAATAAACAACAACAACAACAACAACGTCAACAACAAAAACAACGTCAAATAAACAACAATAAGAACAACAACAACGTCCAATAAATAACAACAAAAACAACGTCAACAACAACGTCAAATAAACAACAACAACAACAACAATAACAACAACAACAACAACATCAAATAAACAACAAAAACAACAACAACTATGTCAACAACATTAACAACGTCAAATAAACAACAACAACAACAACAACAACAACAACAACACCGTCAAATAAACACCAACAACAACAACGTTAACAACAACGTCAAATAAACAACAACAACAACAATGTCAAATAAATAACAACAACAATATCAAATAAACAACAACAACAACACCGTCAACAACAACAACAATGTCAAATAACAACAACAACAACAACAACATCCAATAAACAACAACAACTACAACGTCAACAACAACAACAACAACAAAGTCAAATAAACAACAACAACAACGTCAAATAAACAACAACGTCAACAACAACAACAACGTCAAATAAACAACAACAACTATGTCAACAACAACAACAACATCAAATAAACAACAACAACAACAACAACAACGTCAACAACAAAAACAACGTCAACAACAACGTCAAATAAACAACAACAACACCAACAATAACAACAACAACAACAACATCAAATAAACAACAAAAACAACAACAACAATGTCAACAACATTAACAACGTCAAATAAACAACAACAACAACAATAACAACGTCAAATAAACAACAATAACAACAACGTCAAATAAACAACAGCAACAACAACAACAACAACAACTTCAATAAAAACAACTACGTCAAATAAACAACAACAACAACAACGTCAAATAAACAACAACAACAACAATGTCAACAACAACAACGTCAAATACAAAACAACAACAACAACGTCAAATAAACAATAACAACAACAATGTCAACAACAACAACGTCAAATAAAAAACAACAACAACGTCAAATAAACAACAACAACAAAACAACATCAAATAAACAACAACAACAACAACAACGTCAAATAAACAACTACAACAACAACGTCAACAACAACAACAACAGCAATGTCAAATAAACAACAACAACAACAACGTCAAATAAACAACAACAACAACAACGTCAAATAAACAACAACAACAACGTCAAATAAACAACAACAACAACGTCAAATAAACAACAACA
Source organism: Vicia faba (assembly GCA_948472305.1). NCBI lineage: Eukaryota > Viridiplantae > Streptophyta > Magnoliopsida > Fabales > Fabaceae > Vicia > Vicia faba. The sequence goes on along the minus strand of OX451735.1, from coordinate 1,387,401,131 downwards.
ACAACAACGTCAAATAAACAACAACAACACCAACAATAACAACAACAAAAATAACAACAACAACAACAACAACGTCAAATAAACAACAAAAACAACAACAACAATGTCAATAACATTAACAACGTCTAATAAACAACAACAACAACAACAACAACGTCAACAACAACGTCAAATAAACAACAACAACAACAATAACAACGTCAAATAATACAACAACAATAACGTCAAATAAACAACAACAACAACGTCAAATAAACAACAACAACAACAACAACAAATACAACAACAATAACAACAACAATTTCAAATAACAACAACAACGTCAAATAAACAACAACAACAACGTCAAATAAACAACAATGTCAAATAAACAACAACGTCAAATAATCAACAACAACAACGTCAAATAAATAACAACAACAACAACAACATTAAATAAACAACAACAACAACAACAACGTCAAATAAACAACAACAACAACGTCAAATTAACAACAACAACAATAACAATAACAACAACAACAACAACGTCAAATAAACAACAACAACAACAACAACGTCAAATAAAAAACAACAACAACAACAACATCAACAACAACAAAAACGTCAAATAAACAACAACAACAACAACAACGTCAATAACAACAACTACGTCAAATAAACAACAACAACAACAACAATGTCAACAACAACAATGTCAAATAAAAAACAACAACAACAACGTCAAATAAACAACAACAACAACAATGTCAACAACAACAACGTCAAAAAAAAAACAACAACAACGTCAAATAAACAACAACAACTAAAACAACATCAAATAAACAACAACGACAACAACATCAAATAAACAACTACAACAACAACAACGTCAAATAAACAACAACAACAACAACAACGTCAAATAAATAACAACAACAACAACGTCAAATAAACAACAACAACAACAACAACAACGTCAAATAAACAACACAAACACCAACAATAACAACAACAAAAACAACAACAACAATAACAACGTCAAATAAACAACAAAAACAACAACAACTATGTCAACAACATTAACAATGTCAAATAAACAACAACAACAACAACAACAACAACGTCAAATAAACACCAACAACAACAACGTTAACAACAACGTCAAATAAACAACAACAACAATGTCAAATAAATAACAACAACAACAACAATATCAAATAAACAACAACAACAACACTGTCAACAACAACAACAATGTCAAATAACAACAACAACAACGTCCAATAAACAACAACAACAACAACGACAACAACAACAACAACAAAGTCAAATAAACAACAACAACGTCAAATAAACAACAACGTCAACAACAATAACAACGTCAAATAAACAACAACAACTATGTCAACAACAACAACAACATCAAATAAACAACAACAACAACAACAATAAATACAACAACAACAACAACTTCAAATAACAACAACATCGTCAAATAAACAACAACAACAACGTCAAATAAACAACAACGTCAAATAAACAACAACAACAACAACAACAACAATAATGTCAAATAAAAAACAACAACAACAACGTCAAATAAATAACAACAACAACAACAATGTCAAATAAACAACAACAACAACAACACCGTCAACAACAACAACAATGTCAAATAAACAACAACAACAACGTCGAATAAACAACAACAACAACAACGTCAACAACAACAACAACAACGTCAAATAAACAACAACAACAACAAGGTCAAATAAACAACAACGGCAACAACAACAACAACGTCAAATAAACAACAACAACTATGTCAACAACAACAATAACAACATCAAATAAACAACAACAACGTCAAATAAACAACAATAACAACATCAAATAAACAACAACAATAACAATAACGTCAAATAAACAACAACAACAACGTCAAATAAATAACAACAACAACAACGTTAACAAAAACGTCAAATAAACAACAACAATACCAACGTCATATAAGCAACAACAACAACAACGTTAACAACAACGTCAAATAAACAACAACAATACCAACGTCAAATAAACAACAACAACAACAACGTCAAATAAACAACAACAACAACAACAACGTTAACAACAACGTCAAATAAACAACAACAACAACAACAACGTCAAATAAACAACAACAACAACGTCAAATAAACAACAAAAACAACGACAACAACAACGTCAAATAAAGAACAACAACAACAACAACGTCAAATAAACAATAACAACAACAACAACAATGTCAAATGAATAACAACAACAACAACGTCAAATAAACAACAACAATAACAACAACGTCAAATAAGCAACAACAATAACAACAATAACAAATACAACAACAACAACAACGTCAAATAAACAACAACAACAACAACGTCAAATAAACAACAACAAAAACAACAACGTCAAATAAACAACAACAATAAAACCGTCAAATAAATAGCAACAATAACAACAACGTCAAATAAGCAACAACAACAACAACAAATACAACAACAACAACGTAAAATAACAAAAACAACGTCAAATAAACAACAATAACAACGTCAAATAAACAACAACAACAACGTCAAATAAACAATAACAACAACAACAACGTCAAATAAATAACAACAACAACAACATCAAATAAACAACAACAACAACGTCAAGTAAACAACAACAACAACGTCAAATAAATAACAACAACAACAACAACGTCAAATTAACAACAACAACAACAACGTAAAATAAAAAACAACAACAACAACATCAACAACAACAAAAACATCAAATAAACAACAACAACAACAACAACGTCAATAACAACAACTACGTCAAATAAACAACAACAACAACAACGTCAAATAAACAACAACAACAACAATGTCAACAACAACAACGTCAAATAAAAAACAACAACAACAACGTCAAATAAACAACAACAACAACAATGTCAACAACAACAACGTCAAATAAAAAACAACAACAATGTCAAATAAACAACAACAACTAAAACAACATCAAATAAACAACAACAACAACAACGTCAAATAAACAACTACAACAACAACGTCAACAACAACAATAACAATGTCAAATAAACAACAACAACAACAACGTCATATAAGCAACAACAACAACAACGTTAACAACAACGTCAAATAAACAACAACAATACCAACGTCAAATAAACAACAACAACAACAACGTCAAATAAACAACAACAACAACAACAACGTTAACAACAACGTCAAATAAACAACAACAACAACAACAACGTCAAATAAACAACAACAACAACGTCAAATAAACAACAAAAACAACGACAACAACAACGTCAAATAAAGAACAACAACAACAACAACGTCAAATAAACAATAACAACAACAACAACAATGTCAAATGAATAACAACAACAACAACGTCAAATAAACAACAACAATAACAACAACGTCAAATAAGCAACAACAATAACAACAATAACAAATACAACAACAACAACAACGTCAAATAAACAACAACAACAACAACGTCAAATAAACAACAACAAAAACAACAACGTCAAATAAACAACAACAATAAAACCGTCAAATAAATAGCAACAATAACAACAACGTCAAATAAGCAACAACAACAACAACAAATACAACAACAACAACGTAAAATAACAAAAACAACGTCAAATAAACAACAATAACAACGTCAAATAAACAACAACAACAACGTCAAATAAACAATAACAACAACAACAACGTCAAATAAATAACAACAACAACAACATCAAATAAACAACAACAACAACGTCAAGTAAACAACAACAACAACGTCAAATAAATAACAACAACAACAACAACGTCAAATTAACAACAACAACAACAACGTAAAATAAAAAACAACAACAACAACATCAACAACAACAAAAACATCAAATAAACAACAACAACAACAACAACGTCAATAACAACAACTACGTCAAATAAACAACAACAACAACAACGTCAAATAAACAACAACAACAACAATGTCAACAACAACAACGTCAAATAAAAAACAACAACAACAACGTCAAATAAACAACAACAACAACAATGTCAACAACAACAACGTCAAATAAAAAACAACAACAATGTCAAATAAACAACAACAACTAAAACAACATCAAATAAACAACAACAACAACAACGTCAAATAAACAACTACAACAACAACGTCAACAACAACAATAACAATGTCAAATAAACAACAACAACAACAACGTCAAATAAACAACAACAACACCAACAATAACAACAACAACAACAACGTCAAATAAACAACAAAAACAACAACAACAATGTCAACAACGTCTAATAAACAACAACAACAACAACAACAACGTCAAATAAACTACAACAACAACAATGTCAACAACAACGTCAAATAAACAACAACAACAACAATAATAACAACGTCAAATAAACAACAACAATAACGTCAAATAAACAACAACAACAACGTCAAATAAACAACAACAACAACAAATACAACAACAACAACAATAACTTCAAATAACAACAACAACGTCAAATAAACAACAACAACAACGTCAAATAAACAACAATGTCAAATAAACAACAACGTCAAATAAACAACAACAACAACGTCAAATAAATAACAACAACAACAACGTCCAATAAACAACAACAACAACAATGTCAAATAAACAACAACAACAACGTCAAAATAACAACAACAACAACAACAATAACAACAGCAACATCGTCAAATAAACAACAACAGCAACAACAACAACGTCAAATAAAAAACAACAACAACAACATCAACAACAACAAAAACGTCAAATAAACAACAACAACAACAACAACAACAACAACGTCAATAACAACAACTACGTCAAATAAACAACAACAACAACAACAATGTCAACAACAACAACGTCAAATAAACAACAACAACAACAACAACAATAATGTCAAATAAAAAACAACAACAACAACGTCAAATAAATAACAACAACAACAACAATGTCAAATAAACAACAACAACAACAACACCGTCAACAACAACAACAATGTCAAATAAACAACAACAACAACGTCTAATAAACAACAACAACAATAACGTCTAATAAACAACAACAACAACGTCAACAACAACAACAACAACGTCAAATAAACAACAACGGCAGCAACAACAACAACGTCAAATAAACAACAACAACTATGTCAACAACAATAATAACAACATCAAATAAACAACAACAACAACGTCAACAACAACAATAACGTCAAATAAATAACAACAACAACAACAACGTCAAATAAAGAACAACAACAACAACGTTAACAACAACGTCAAATAAACAACAATACCAACGTCAAATAAACAACAACAACAACAACGTCAAATAAACACCAACAACAACATTAACAACAACGTCAAATAAACAACAACAATGTCAAATAAATAACAACAACAACGTCAAATAAACAACAAAAACTACGACAACAACAACGTCAAATAAAGAACAACAACAACATCAACAACGTCAAATAAACAACAACAACAACAACAACGTCAAATGAATAACAACAACAACAACGTCAAATAAACAACAACAATAACAACAACGTCAAATAAGCAACAACAATAACAACAATAACAATTACAACAACAACAACAACAACGTCAAATAAACAACAACAACACCAACAATAACAACAACCACGTCAAATAAACAACAAAAACAACAACAACAATGTCAACAACATTAACAACGTCTAATAAACAACAACAACAACAACAACGTCAAATAAACAACAACAACAACAATGTCAACAACAACGTCAAATAAACAACAACAACAACAACAATAACAACGTCAAATAAACAACAACAATAACGTCAAATAAACAACAACAACAACGTCAAATAAACAACAACAACAACAAATACAACAACAACAACAACTTCAAATAACAACAACAACGTCAAATAAACAACAACAACAACGTCAAATAAACAACAATGTCAAATAAACAACAACGTCAAATAAACAACAACAACAACGTCAAATAAATAACAACAACAACAACGTCCAATAAACAACAACAACAACAATGTCAAATAAACAACAACAACAACGTCAAAATAACAACAACAACAACAACAATAACAACAGCAACATCGTCAAATAAACAACAACAGCAACAACAACAACGTCAAATAAAAAACAACAACAACAACATCAACAACAACAAAAACGTCAAATAAACAACAACAACAACAACAACAACGTCAATAACAACAACTGCGTCAAATAAACAACAACAACAACAACAATGTCAACAACAACAACGTCAAATAAACAACAACAACAACAACAATAATGTCAAATAAAAAACAACAACAACAACAACAATGTCAAATAAACAACAACAACAACAACACCGTCAACAACAACAACAATGTCAAATAAACAACAACAACAACAACGTCTAATAAACAACAACAACAACAACGTCTAATAAACAACAACAACAACGTCAACAACAACAACAACAACGTCAAATAAACAACAACGGCAGCAACAACAACAACGTCAAATAAACAACAACAACTATGTCAACAACAATAATAACAACATCAAATAAACAACAACAACAACGTCAACAACAACAATAACGTCAAATAAATAACAACAACAACAACGTCAAATAAAGAACAACAAAACAACGTTAACAACAACGTCAAATAAACAACAACAATACCAACGTCAAATAAACAACAACAACAACAACGTCAAATAAACACCAACAACAACGTTAACAACAACGTCAAATAAACAACAACAATGTCAAATAAATAACAACAACAACGTCAAATAAACAACAAAAACAACGACAACAACAACGTCAAATAAAGAATAACAACAACAACAACAACGTCAAATAAACAACAACAACAACAACGTCAAATGAATAACAACAACAACAACGTCAAATAAACAACAACAATAACAACAACGTCAAATAAGCAATAACAATTACAACAACAACAACTACAACAACAACAACGTCAAATAAACAACAACAACAACAACGTCAAATAAACAACAACAACAAAGTCAAATAAACAACAACAATAACAACGTCAAATAAATAGCAACAATAACAATAACGTCAAATAAGCAACAACAACAACAACAACAAATACAACAACAACAACAACAACAACGTAAAATAACAAAAACAACGTCAAATAAACAACAATAACAACGTCAAATAAACAACAACAACAACAACAACAACGTCAAATAAGCAATAACACCAACAACGTCAAATAAATAACAACAACAACCACAACATCAAATAAACAACCACAACAACAACGTCAAATAAACAACAACAACAACGTCAAATAAATAACAACAACAACAACGTTAAATTAACAACAACAACAACTATAACAACAACAACAACGTCAAATAAACAACAACAACAACAACGTCAAATAAAAAACAACAGCAACAACAACAACATCAACAACAACAAAAATGTCAAATAAACAACAACAACAACAAAGTCAATAACAACAACTACGTCAAATAAACAACAACAATAACAACGTCAAATAAACAACAACAACAACAACGTCAAATAAACAACAATAACGACAATGTCAACAACAACAACGTCAAATAAAAAACAATAACAACAACAACAATGTCAAATAAACAACAAGAACAACAATGTCAACAACAACAACAACGTCAAATAAACAACTACAACAACAGTGTCAAATAAACAACAACAACTAAAACAACATCAAATAAACAACAACAACAACAACAACAACGTCAAATAAACAACTACAACAACAACGTCAACAACAACAACAACAAAATTGTCAAATAAACAACAACAACAACAACGTCAAATAAACAACAACAACAACAACAACGTCAAATAAACAACAACAACAACAACGTCAAATAAACAACAATAACAACAACGTCAAATAAACAACAACAACAACAACGTCAAATAAACAACAACAACACCAACAATAACAACAACAAAAATAATAACAACAACAACAATAACAACGTCAAATAAACAACAGCAACAACAATAACAACATCAAATAAACAACAACAACTACAACAACAAAAACAACAACAACAATGTCAACAACATTAACAACGTCTAATAAACAACAACAACAACAACAACAACAATGTCAAATAAACAACAACAACAACAACGTCAACAACAACAACAACGTAAAATAAACAACAACAACAACAACAATAACAACGTCAAATAAACAACAATAACAACAACGTCAAATAAACAACAACAACAACGTCAAATAAACAACAACAACAACAACAAATACAACAACAACAACAACTTCAAATAACAACAACAACTTCAAATAACAACAACAACGTCAAATAAACAACAACAACAACGTCAAATAAACAACAATGTCAAATAAACAACAACGTCAAATAAATAACAACAACAACAATGTCAAATAAATAACAACAACAACGTCAAATAAACAACAACAACAACAACGTCAAATAAACAACAACAACAACGTCAAATTAATAACAACAACAACAATAACAACAACAACGTCAAATAAACAACAACAACAACAACAACGTCAAATAAAAAACAACAACAACAACAACATCAACAACAACAAAAACGTCAAATAAACAACAACAACAACAACAACAACGTCAATAACAACAACTACGTCAAATAAACAACAACAACAACAATGTCAACAACAACAACGTCAAATAAAAAACAACAACAACGTCAACAACAACAACAACAACAATGTCAACAACAACAACGTCAAATAAACAACTACAACAACAACGTCAACAACAACAACAATGTCAAATAAAAAACAACAACAACAACAACGTCAAATAAACAACAACATCAACGTCAAATAAACAACAACAACAACAACAACGTCAAATAAACAACAACAACAACAACGTCAAATAAACAACAACAACAACAACAACGTCAAATAAACAATAACACCACCAACAATAACAACAACAAAAACAACAACAACAATAACAACGTCAAATAAACAACACAAACAAAAACAACTATGTCAACAACATTAACAACGTCAAATAAACAATAACAACAACAGCAACAACGTCAAATAAACAACAACAACAACAAAGTCAAATAAACAACAACAATAACAACGTCAAATAAATAGCAACAATAACAATAACGTCAAATAAGCAACAACAACAACAACAACAAGAACAACAACAAATACAACAACAACAACAATGTAAAATAACAAAAACAACGTCAAATAAACAACAATAACAACGTCAAATAAACAACAATAACCACAACAACAACGTCAAATAAACAATAACAACAACAACGTCAAATAAATAACAACAACAACAACATCAAATAAACAACCACAACAACAACGTCAAATAAACAACAACAACAACGTCAAATAAATAACAACAACAACAACGTTAAATTAACAACAACAACAACAATAACAACAACAACAACGTCAAATAAACAACAACAACAACAACAACGTCAAATAAAAAACAACAGCAACAACAACAACATCAACAACAACAAAAATGTCAAATAAACAACAACACCAACAACAACAACAACAAAGTCAATAACAACATCAATAACAACAACTACGTCAAATAAACAACAACAATAACAACCTCAAATAAACAACAAGAACAACAACGTCAAATAAACAACAATATCAACAATGTCAACAACAACAACGTCAAATAAAAAACAATAACAACAACAACAATGTCAAATAAAAAACAACAACAAGAACGTCAAATAAACAACAAGAACAACAATGTCAACAACAACAACAACGTCAAATAAACAACTACAACAACAACGTCAAATAAACAACAACAACTAAAACAACATCAAATAAACAACAACAACAACAACGTCAAATAAACAACTACAACAACAACGTCAACAACAACAACAACAAAATTGTCAAATAAACAACAACAACAACAACGTCAAATAAACAACAACAACAACAACGTCAAATAAACAACAACAACAACGTCAAATAAACAACAACAACAACAACGTCAAATAAACAACAACAACAACAACGTTAACAACAACGTCAAATAAACAACAACAACAACAACGTCAAATAAACAACAACAACAACGTCAAATAAACAACAAAAACAACGACAACAACAACGTCAAATAAAGAACAACAACAACAACAACGTCAAATAAACAATAACAACAACAACAACAATGTCAAATGAATAACAACAAAAACAACGTCAAATAAACAACAACAATAACAACAACGTCAAATAAGCAACAACAATAACAACAATAACAAATACAACAACAACAACAACGTCAAATAAACAACAACAACAACAACAACAACGTCAAATAAACAACAACAAAAACAACAACGTCAAATAAACAACAACAATAACAACGTCAAATAAATAGCAACAATAACAACAACGTCAAATAAGCAACAACAACAACAACAAATACAACAACAACAACGTAAAATAACAAAAACAACGTCAAATAAACAACAATAACAACGTCAAATAAACAACAACAACAACAACAACGTCAAATAAACAATAACAACAACAACGTCAAATAAATAACAACAACAACAACATCAAATAAACAACAACAACAACGTCAAGTAAACAACAACAACAACGTCAAATAAATAACAACAACGACAACGTCAAATTAATAACAACAACAACAACGTCAAATAAAAAACAACAACAACAACATCAACAACAAAAAAAACGTCAAATAAACAACAAGAACAACAACAACAACAACAACAACGTTAATAACAACAACTACGTCAAATAAACAACAACAACAACAACAACGTCAAATAAACAACAACAACAACAATGTCAACAACAACAAAGTCAAATAAACAACAACAACAACAACGTCAAATAAACAACAACAACAACAATGTCAACAACAACAACGTCAAATAAAAAACAACAACAACGTCAAATAAACAACAACAACTAAAACAACATCAAATAAACAACAACAACAACAACGTCAAATAAACAACTACAACAACAACGTCAACAACAACAACAATGTCAAATAAACAACAACAACAACAACGTCAAATAAACAACAACAACACCAACAATAACAACAACAACAACAACGTCAAATAAACAACAAAAACAACAACAACAATGTCAACAACATTAACAACGTCTAATAAACAACAACAACAACAACGTCAAATAAACAACAACAACAACAATGTCAATAACAACAACAACAACAATAACAACATCAAATAAACAACAACAATAACGTCAAATAAACAACAACAACAACGTCAAATAAACAACAACAACAATAACAAATACAACAACAACAACAACTTCAAATAACAACAACAACGTCAAATAAACAACAACAACAACGTCAAATAAACAACAATGTCAAATAAACAACAACGTCAAATAAACAACAACAACAACGTCAAATAAATAACAACAACAACAACGTCCAATAAACAACAACAACAACAATGTCAAATAAACAACAACAACAATGTCAAAATAACAACAACAACAACAATAACAACAACAACAACGTCAAATAAACAACAACAACAACAACAACGTCAAATAAAAAACAACAACAACAACAACATCAACAACAACAACAACAACGTCAAATAAACAACAACAACAACAACAACGTCAATAACAACAACTGCGTCAAATAAACAACAACAACAACAACAATGTCAACAACAACAACCTCAAATAAACAACAACAACAACAACAATAATGTCAAATAAAAAACAACAACAACAACGTCAAATAAATAACAACAACAATAACAATGTCAAATAAACAACAACAACAACAACACTGTCAACAACAACAACAATGTCAAATAAACAACAACAACAACGTCTAATAAACAACAACAACAACAACGTCTAATAAACAACAACAACAACGTCAACAACAACAACAACGTCAAATAAACAACAACGACAGCAACAACAACAACGTCAAATAAACAACAACAACTATGTCAACAACAATAATAACAACATCAAATAAACAACAACAACAACGTCAACAACAACAATAACGTCAAATAAATAACAACAACAACAACAACAACGTCAAATAAAGAACAAAAACAACAATGTTAACAACAACGTCAAATAAACAACAACAATACCAACGTCAAATAAACAACAACAACAACAACGTCAAATAAACAACAACAACAACGTTAACAACAACGTCAAATAAACAACAACAATGTCAAATAAATAACAACAACAACGTCAAATAAACAACAAAAATAACGACAACAACAACGTTAAATAAAGAACAACAACAACAACAACAAAGTCAAATAAACAACAACAACAACAACGTCAAATGAATAACTACAACAACAACGTCAACAACAACAACAACAAAATTGTCAAATAAACAACAACAACAACAACGTCAAATAAACAACAACAACAACAACAACGTCAAATAAACAACAACAACAACAACGTCAAATAAACAACAATAACAACAACGTCAAATAAACAACAACAACAACAACGTCAAATAAACAACAACAACACCAACAATAACAACAACAAAAATAATAACAACAACAACAATAACAACGTCAAATAAACAACAGCAACAACAATAACAACATCAAATAAACAACAACAACTACAACAACAAAAACAACAACAACAATGTCAACAACATTAACAACGTCTAATAAACAACAACAACAACAACAACAACAACAATGTCAAATAAACAACAACAACAACAACGTCAACAACAACAACAACGTAAAATAAACAACAACAACAACAACAATAACAACGTCAAATAAACAACAATAACAACAACGTCAAATAAACAACAACAACAACGTCAAATAAACAACAACAACAACAACAAATACAACAACAACAACAACTTCAAATAACAACAACAACTTCAAATAACAACAACAACGTCAAATAAACAACAACAACAACGTCAAATAAACAACAATGTCAAATAAACAACAACGTCAAATAAATAACAACAACAACAATGTCAAATAAATAACAACAACAACGTCAAATAAACAACAACAACGTCAAATTAATAACAACAACAACAATAACAACAACAACGTCAAATAAACAACAACAACAACAACAACGTCAAATAAAAAACAACAACAACAACAACATTAACAACAACAAAACGTCAAATAAACAACAACAACAACAACAACAACAACGTCAATAACAACAACTACGTCAAATAAACAACAACAACAACAATGTCAACAACAACAACGTCAAATAAAAAACAACAACAACAACGTCAACAACAACAACAACAACAATGTCAACAACAACAACGTCAAATAAACAACTACAACAACAACGTCAACAACAACAACAACAATGTCAAATAAAAAACAACAACAACAACAACGTCAAATAAACAACAACATCAACGTCAAATAAACAACAACAACAACAACAACGTCAAATAAACAACAACAACAACAACGTCAAATAAACAACAACAACAACAACAACAACGTCAAATAAACAATAACACCACCAACAATAACAACAACAAAAACAACAACAACAATAACAACGTCAAATAAACAACACAAACAACAACAACTATGTCAACAACATTAACAACGTCAAATAAACAATAACAACAACAACAACAACGTCAAATAAACAACAACAACAACAAAGTCAAATAAACAACAACAATAACAACGTCAAATAAATAGCAACAATAACAATAACGTCAAATAAGCAACAACAACAACAACAACAAGAACAACAACAAATACAACAACAACAACAATGTAAAATAACAAAAACAACGTCAAATAAACAACAATAACAACGTCAAATAAACAACAATAACCACAACAACAACGTCAAATAAACAATAACAACAACAACGTCAAATAAATAACAACAACAACAACATCAAATAAACAACCACAACAACAACGTCAAATAAACAACAACAACAACGTCAAATAAATAACAACAACAACAACGTTAAATTAACAACAACAACAACAATAACAACAACAACAACGTCAAATAAACAACAACAACAACAACAACGTCAAATAAAAAACAACAGCAACAACAACAACATCAACAACAACAAAAATGTCAAATAAACAACAACACCAACAACAACAACAACAAAGTCAATAACAACATCAATAACAACAACTACGTCAAATAAACAACAACAATAACAACCTCAAATAAACAACAAGAACAACAACGTCAAATAAACAACAATAACAACAATGTCAACAACAACAACGTCAAATAAAAAACAATAACAACAACAACAATGTCAAATAAAAAACAACAACAAGAACGTCAAATAAACAACAAGAACAACAATGTCAACAACAACAACAACGTCAAATAAACAACTACAACAACAACGTCAAATAAACAACAACAACTAAAACAACATCAAATAAACAACAACAACAACAACGTCAAATAAACAACTACAACAACAACGTCAACAACAACAACAACAAAATTGTCAAATAAACAACAACAACAACAACGTCAAATAAACAACAACAACAACAACGTCAAATAAACAACAACAACAACGTCAAATAAACAACAACAACAACAACGTCAAATAAACAACAACAACAACAACGTTAACAACAACGTCAAATAAACAACAACAACAACAACGTCAAATAAACAACAACAACAACGTCAAATAAACAACAAAAACAACGACAACAACAACGTCAAATAAAGAACAACAACAACAACAACGTCAAATAAACAATAACAACAACAACAACAATGTCAAATGAATAACAACAACAACAACGTCAAATAAACAACAACAATAACAACAACGTCAAATAAGCAACAACAATAACAACAATAACAAATACAACAACAACAACAACGTCAAATAAACAACAACAACAACAACAACAACGTCAAATAAACAACAACAAAAACAACAACGTCAAATAAACAACAACAATAACAACGTCAAATAAATAGCAACAATAACAACAACGTCAAATAAGCAACAACAACAACAACAAATACAACAACAACAACGTAAAATAACAAAAACAACGTCAAATAAACAACAATAAGAACGTCAAATAAACAACAACAACAACAACAACGTCAAATAAACAATAACAACAACAACGTCAAATAAATAACAACAACAACAACATCAAATAAACAACAACAACAACGTCAAGTAAACAACAACAACAACGTCAAATAAATAATAACAACGACAACGTCAAATTAACAACAACAACAACAACGTCAAATAAAAAACAACAACAACAACATCAACAACAAAAAAACGTCAAATAAACAACAAGAACAACAACAACAACAACAACGTTAATAACAACAACTACGTCAAATAAACAACAACAACAACAACAACGTCAAATAAACAACAACAACAACAATGTCAACAACAACAAAGTCAAATAAACAACAACAACAACAACGTCAAATAAACAACAACAACAACAATGTCAACAACAACAACGTCAAATAAAAAACAACAACAACGTCAAATAAACAACAACAACTAAAACAACATCAAATAAACAACAACAACAACAACATTAAATAAACAACTACAACAACAACGTCAACAACAACAACAACAATGTCAAATAAACAACAACAACAACAACGTCAAATAAACAACAACAACACCAACAATAACAACAACAACAACAACGTCAAATAAACAACAAAAACAACAACAACAATGTCAACAACATTAACAACGTCTAATAAACAACAACAACAACAACGTCAAATAAACAACAACAACAACAATGTCAATAACAACAACAACAACAATAACAACATCAAATAAACAACAACAATAACGTCAAATAAACAACAACAACAACGTCAAATAAACAACAACAACAATAACAAATACAACAACAACAACAACTTCAAATAACAACAACAACGTCAAATAAACAACAACAACAACGTCAAATAAACAACAACGTCAAATAAACAACAACAACAACAATAATGTCAAATAAAAAACAACAACAACAACGTCAAATAAATAACAACAACAATAACAATGTCAAATAAACAACAACAACAACAACACTGTCAACAACAACAACAATGTCAAATAAACAACAACAACAACGTCTAATAAACAACAACAACAACAACGTCTAATAAACAACAACAACAACGTCAACAACAACAACAACGTCAAATAAACAACAACGACAGCAACAACAACAACGTCAAATAAACAACAACAACTATGTCAACAACAATAATAACAACATCAAATAAACAACAACAACAACGTCAATAACGTCAAATAAATAACAACAACAACAACAACAACGTCAAATAAAGAACAACAACAACAACGTTAACAACAACGTCAAATAAACAACAACAATACCAACGTCAAATAAACAACAACAACAACAACGTCAAATAAACAACAACAACAACGTTAACAACAACGTCAAATAAACAACAACAATGTCAAATAAATAACAACAACAACGTCAAATAAACAACAAAAATAACGACAACAACAACGTTAAATAAAGAACAACAACAACAACAACAAAGTCAAATAAACAACAACAACAACAACGTCAAATGAATAACAACAACAACAACGTCAAATAAACAACAATAATAACAACAACCTCAAATAAGCAACAACAATAACAACAATAACAATTACAACAACAACAACAACAACGTCAAATAAACAACAACAACAACAACAAAGTCAAATAAACAACAACAATAACAACGTCAAATAAATAGCAACAATAACAATAACGTCAAATAAGCAACAACAACAACAACAACAACAAATACAACAACAACAACAACGTAAAATAACAAAAACAACGTCAAATAAACAACAATAACAACGTCAAATAAACAACAACAACAACAACGTCAAATAAACAATAACAACAACAACGTCAAATAAATAACAACAACAACAACATCAAATAAACAACCACAACAACAACGTCAAATAAACAACAACAACAACGTCAAATAAATAACAACAACAACAACGTTAAATTAACAACAACAACAACAGTAACAACAACAACGTCAAATAAACAACAACAACAACAACGTCAAATAAAAAACAACAGCAACAACAACAACATCAACAACAACAAAAATGTCAAATAAACAACAACACCACCAACAACAACAACAAAGTCAATAACAACATCAATAACAACAACTACGTCAAATAAACAACAACAATAACAACGTCAAATAAACAACAACAACAACAACGTCAAATAAATAACAATAACAACAATGTCAACAACAACAACGTCAAATAAAAAACAATAACAACAACAACAATGTCAAATAAAAAACAACAACAAGAACGTCAAATAAACAACAAGAACAACAATGTCAACAACAACAACAACGTCAAATAAACAACTACAACAACAACGTCAAATAAACAACAACAACTAAAACAACATCAAATAAACAACAACAACAACAACAACGTCAAATAAACAACTAAAACAACAACGTCAACAACAACAACAACAAAATTGTCAAATAAACAACAACAACAACAACAACGTCAAATAAACAACAACAACAACAACAACGTCAAATAAACAACAACAACAACGTCAAATAAACAACAACAACAACAACAACGTCAAATAAACAACAACAACAACAACAACGTCAAATAAACAACAACAACAACAATGTCAACAACAACAAAGTCAAATAAACAATAACAACAACAACGTCAAATAAACAACAACAACAACAATGTCAACAACAACAACGTCAAATAAAAAACAACAACAACGTCAAATAAACAACAACAACTAAAACAACATCAAATAAACAACAACAACAACAACGTCAAATAAACAACTACAACAACAACGTCAACAACAACAACAACAATGTCAAATAAACAACAACAACAACAACGTCAAATAAACAACAACAACACCAACAATAACAACAACAACAACAACGTCAAATAAACAACAAAAACAACAACAACAATGTCAACAACATTAACAACGTCTAATAAACAACAACAACAACAACGTCAAATAAACAACAACAACAACAATGTCAATAACAACAACAACAACAATAACAACGTCAAATAAACAACAACAATAACGTCAAATAAACAACAACAACAACGTCAAATAAACAACAACAACAATAACAAATACAACAACAACAACGACTTCAAATAACAACAACAACATCAAATAAACAACAACAACAACGTCAAATAAACAACAATGTCAAATAAACAACAACGTCAAATAAACAACAACAACAACGTCAAATAAATAACAACAACAACAACGTCCAATAAACAACAACAACAACAATGTCAAATAAACAACAACAACAATGTCAAAATAACAACAACAACAACAATAACAACAACAACAACGTCAAATAAACAACAACAACAACAACAACGTCAAATAAAAAACAACAACAACAACAACATCAACAACAACAACAACAACGTCAAATAAACAACAACAACAACAACGTCAATAACAACAACTGCGTCAAATAAACAACAACAACAACAACAATGTCAACAACAACAACGTCAAATAAACAACAACAACAACAATAATGTCAAATAAAAAACAACAACAACAACGTCAAATAAATAACAACAACAATAACAATGTCAAATAAACAACAACAACAACAACACTGTCAACAACAACAACAATGTCAAATAAACAACAACAACAACGTCTAATAAACAACAACAACAACAACGTCTAATAAACAACAACAACAACGTCAACAACAACAACAACGTCAAATAAACAACAACGACAGCAACAACAACAACGTCAAATAAACAACAACAACTATGTCAACAACAATAATAACAACATCAAATAAACAACAACAACAACGTCAACAACAACAATAACGTCAAATAAATAACAACAACAACAACAACAACGTCAAATAAAGAACAACAACAACAACGTTAACAACAACGTTAACAACAACGTCAAATAAACAACAACAATACCAACGTCAAATAAACAACAACAACAACAACGTCAAATAAACAACAACAACAACGTTAACAACAACGTCAAATAAACAACAACAATGTCAAATAAATAACAACAACAACGTCAAATAAACAACAAAAATAACGACAACAACAACGTTAAATAAAGAACAACAACAACAACAACAAAGTCAAATAAACAACAACAACAACAACGTCAAATGAATAACAACAACAACAACGTCAAATAAACAACAATAATAACAACAACGTCAAATAAGCAACAACAATAACAACAATAACAATTACAACAACAACAACAACAACGTCAAATAAACAACAACAACAACAACAAAGTCAAATAAACAACAACAATAACAACGTCAAATAAATAGTAACAATAACAATAACGTCAAATAAGCAACAACAACAACAACAACAACAAATACAACAACAACAACAACGTAAAATAACAAAAACAACGTCAAATAAACAACAATAACAACGTCAAATAAACAACAACAACAACAACGTCAAATAAACAATAACAACAACAACGTCAAATAAATAACAACAACAACAACATCAAATAAACAACCACAACAACAACGTCAAATAAACAACAACAACAACGTCAAATAAATAACAACAACAACAACGTTAAATTAACAACAACAACAACAGTAACAACAACAACAACGTCAAATAAACAACAACAACAACAACGTCAAATAAAAAACAACAGCAACAACAACAACATCAACAACAACAAAAATGTCAAATAAACAACAACACCACCAACAACAACAACAAAGTCAATAACAACATCAATAACAACAACTACGTCAAATAAACAACAACAATAACAACGTCAAATAAACAACAACAACAACAACAACGTCAAATAAACAACAATAACAACAATGTCAACAACAACAACGTCAAATAAAAAACAATAACAACAACAACAATGTCAAATAAAAAACAACAACAAGAACGTCAATTAAACAACAAGAACAACAATGTCAACAACAACAATAACGTCAAATAAACAACTACAACAACAACGTCAAATAAACAACAACAACTAAAACAACATCAAATAAACAACAACAACAACAACAACAACGTCAAATAAACAACTAAAACAACAACGTCAACAACAACAACAACAAAATTGTCAAATAAACAACAACAACAACAACGTCAAATAAACAACAACAACAACAACAACGTCAAATAAACAACAACAACAACGTCAAATAAACAACAACAACAACAACAACGTCAAATAAACAACAACAACAACAACGTCAAATAAACAACAACAACAACAACGTCAAATAAACAACAACAACAACGTCAAATAAACAACAAAAACAACGACAACAACAACGTCAAATAAAGAACAACAACAACAACAACGTCAAATAAACAATAACAACAACAACAACAACAATGTCAAATGAATAACAACAACAACAATGTCAAATAAACAACAACAATAACAACAACGTCAAATAAGCAACAACAATAACAACAATAACAAATACAACAACAACAACAACAACGTCAAATAAACAACAACAAGAACAACAACAACGTCAAATAAACAACAACAAAAACAACAACGTCAAATAAACAACAACAATAACAACGTCAAATAAATAGCAACAATAACAACAACGTCAAATAAGCAACAACAACAACAACAAATACAACAACAACAACGTAAAATAACAAAAACAACGTCAAATAAACAACAATAACAACGTCAAATAAACAACAACAACAACAACGTCAAATAAACAATAACAACAACAACAACGTCAAATAAATAACAACAACAACAACATCAAATAAACAACAACAACAACGTCAAGTAAACAACAACAACAACGTCAAATAAATAACAACAACGACAACGTCAAATTAACAACAACAACAACGTCAAATAAAAAACAACAACAACAACATCAACAACAACAAAAACGTCAAATAAATAACAACAACAACAACGTCAATAACAACAACTACGTCAAATAAACAACAACAACAACAACGTCAAATAAACAACAACAACAACAATGTCAACAACAACAACGTCAAATAAAAAACAACAACAACAACGTCAAATAAACAACAACAACAACAATGTCAACAACAAAAACGTCAAATAAAAAACAACAACAACGTCAAATAAACAACAACAACTAAAACAACATCAAATAAACAACAACAACAACAACGTCAAATAAACAACTACAACAACAACGTCAACAACAACAACAACAATGTCAAATAAACAACAACAACAACAACGTCAAATAAACAACAA
>OX451735.1:1387354538-1387377038 GCA_948472305.1 Vicia faba | reverse complement strand
ATACACAACAACAACAACAACAATAACAACGTCAAATAAACAACAATAACAACAACGTCAAATAAACAACAACAACAACGTCAAATAAACAACAACAACAACAACAACAAATACAACAACAACAACAACAACTTCAAATAACAACAACAACTTCAAATAACAACAACAACGTCAAATAAATAACAACAACAACGTCAAATAACCAACAATGTCAAATAAACAACAACGTCAAATAAACAACAACAACAACAATGTCAAATAAATAACAACAACAACAACGTCAAATAAACAACAACAACAACAACGTCAAATAAACAACAACAACAACGTCAAATTAATAACAACAACAACAATAACAACAACAACGTCAAATAAACAACAACAACAAC
The DNA here is from genome assembly GCA_948472305.1 of Vicia faba. Taxonomy (NCBI): domain Eukaryota; kingdom Viridiplantae; phylum Streptophyta; class Magnoliopsida; order Fabales; family Fabaceae; genus Vicia; species Vicia faba. The sequence continues at coordinate 1,387,376,649 of OX451735.1, read as the reverse complement.
AACAACGTCAAATAAAAATCAACAACAACAACAACATCAACAACAACAAAAACGTCAAATAAACAACAACAACAACAACAACAACAACGTCAATAATAACAACTACGTCAAATAAACAACAACAACAACAACAATGTCAACAACAACAACGTCAAATAAAAAACAACAACAAGAACGTCAAATAAACAACAACAACAACAATGTCAACAACAACAACGTCAAATAAACAACTACAACAACAACGTCAACATCAACAACAACAACAATGTCAAATAAACAACAACAACAACAACAACAACGTCAAATAAACAACAACATCAACGTCAAATAAACAACAACAACAACAACGTCAAATAAACAACAACAACAACAACGTCAAATAAACAACAACAACAACAACAACAACAACGTCAAATAAACAATAACACCACCAACAATAACAACAACAAAAACAACAACAACAATAACAACGTCAAATAAATAACAAAAACAACAACAACTATGTCAACAACATTAACAACGTCAAATAAACAATAACAACAACAACAACAACGTCAAATAAACAACAACAACAACAAATTCAAATAAACAACAACAATAACAACGTCAAATAAATAGCAACAATAACAACAACGTAAAATAACAAAAACAACGTCAAATAAACAACAATAACAACGTCAAATAAACAACAACAACAACAACAACAACGTAAAATAACAAAAACAACGTCAAATAAACAACAATAACAACGTCAAATAAACAACAACAACAACAACAACAACGTCAAATAAACAATAACAACAACAACGTCAAATAAATAACAACAACAACAACATCAAATAAACAACCACAACAACAACGTCAAATAAACAACAACAACAACCTCAAATAAATAACAACAACAACAACGTTAAATTAACAACAACAACAACAATAACAACAACAACAACGTCAATTAAACAACAACAACAACAACAACGTCAAATAAAAAACAACAGCAACAACAACAACATCAACAACAACAAAAATGTCAAATAAACAACAACACCACCAACAACAACAACAAAGTCAATAACAACATCAATAACAACAACTACGTCAAATAAACAACAACAATAACAACGTCAAATAAACAACAACAACAACAACAACAACAACAACAACGTCAAATAAACAACAATAACAACAATGTCAACAACAACAACGTCAAATAAAAAACAATAACAACAACAACAATGTCAAATAAAAAACAACAACAAGAACGTCAAATAAACAACAAGAACAACAATGTCAACAACAACAACAACGTCAAATAAACAACTACAACAACAACGTCAAATAAACAACAACAACTAAAACAACATCAAATAAACAACAACAACAACAACAACGTCGAATAAACAACTACAACAACAACGTCAACAACAACAACAAAAAAATTGTCAAATAAACAACAACAACAACAACAACAACAACGTCAAATAAACAACAACAACAACAACAACGTCAAATAAACAACAACAACAACGTCAAATAAACAACAACAACAACAACGTCAAATAAACAACAACAACAACGTCAAATAAACAACAACAACACCAACAATAACAACAACAAAAATAATAACAACAACAACAACAACGTCAAATAAACAACAACAACAACAATACCAACATCAAATAAACAACAACAACTACAACAACAAAAACAACAACAACAATGTCAACAACATTAACAACGTCTAATAAACAACAACAACAACAACAACGTCAAATAAACAACAACAACAACAACGTCAACAACAGCAACAACGTAAAATAAACAACAACAACAACAACAATAACAACGTCAAATAAACAACAATAACAACAACGTCAAATAAACAACAACAACAACGTCAAATAAACAACAACAACAACAACAAATACAACAACAACAACAACTTCAAATAACAACAACAACTTCAAATAACAACAACAACGTCAAATAAACAACAACAACAACGTTAAATAAACAACAATGTCAAATAAACAACAACGTCAAATAAACAACAACAACAAAAATGTCAAATAAATAACAACAACAACAACGTCAAATAAACAACAACAACAACAACGTCAAACAAAACAACAACAACAACGTCAAATTAATAACAACAACAACAATAACAACAACAACGTCAAATAAACAACAACAACAACAACAACGTCAAATAAAAAACAACAACAACAACAACATCAACAACAATAAAAACGTCAAATAAACAACAACAATAACAACAACAACAACGTCAATAACAACAACTACGTCAAATAAACAACAACAACAACAACAACAATGTCAACAACAACAACGTCAAATAAAAAACAACAACAAGAACGTCAAATAAACAACAACAACAACAATGTCAACAACAACAACATCAAATAAACAACTACAACAACAACGTCAACAACAACAACAACAATGTCAAATAAACAACAACAACAACAACAACGTCAAATAAACAACAACATCAACGTCAAATAAACAACAACAACAACAACGTCAAATAAACAACAACAACAACAACAACATCAAATAAACAACAATAACAACAACAACAACGTCAAATAAACAATAACACCACCAACAATAACAACAACAAAAACAACAACAACAATAACAACTTCAAATAAACAACAAAAACAACAACAACTATGTCAACAACATTAACAACGTCAAATAAACAATAACAACAACAACAACAACGTCAAATAAACAACAACAATAACGTCAACAACAACGTCAAATAAACAACAACAACAACAATAATAATGTCAAATAAACAACAACAATAACGTCAAATAAACAACAACAACAACGTCAAATACACAACTACAACCACAACAACAACAAATATAACAACAACTTCAAATAACAACAACAATGTCAAATAAACAACAACATCAAATAAACAACAACAATAACAACGTCAAATAAACAACAACAACAACGTCAAATAAATAATAACAACAACAACAATGTCAAATAAACAACAACAATAACAACACCGTCAACAACAACAACAATGTCAAATAAACAACAACAACAACAACGTCCAATAAACAACAACAACAACAACGTCAACAACAACAACAACAACGTCAAATAAACAACAACAACTAAAACAACATCAAATAAACAACAACAACAACAACAACAACGTCAAATAAACAACTAAAACAACAACGTCAACAACAACAACAACAAAATTGTCAAATAAACAACAACAATAACAACAACGTAAAATAAACAACAACAACAACAACAACGTCAAATAAACAACAACAACAACAACGTCAAATAAACAACAACAACAACAACAACGTCAAATAAACAACAACAACAACAACGTCAAATAAACAACAACAACACCAACAATAACAACAACAAAAATAATAACAACAACAACAACAACGTCAAATAAACAACAACAACAACAATAACAACATCAAATAAACAACAACAACTACAACAACAAAAACAACAACCACAATGTCAACAACATTAACAACGTCTAATAAACAACAACAACAACAACAACAACAACGTCAAATAAACAACAACAACAACAACAATAACAACGTCAAATAAACAACAATAACAACAACGTCAAATAAACAACAACAACAACGTCAAATAAACAACAACAACAACAACAAATACAACAACAACAACAACAACTTCAAATAACAGCAACAACTTCAAATAACAACAACAACGTCAAATAAATAACAACAACAACGTCAAATAACCAACAATGTCAAATAAACAACAACGTCAAATAAACAACAACAACAACAATGTCAAATAAATAACAACAACAACAACGTCAAATAAACAACAACAACAACAACGTCAAATAAACAACAACAACAACGTCAAATTAATAACAACAACAACAATAACAACAACAACGTCAAATAAACAACAACAACAACAACAACGTCAAATAAAAATCAACAACAACAACAACATCAACAACAACAAAAACGTCAAATAAACAACAACAACAACAACAACAACAACAACAACGTCAATAATAACAACTACGTCAAATAAACAACAACAACAACAACAATGTCAACAACAACAACGTCAAATAAAAAACAACAACAAGAACGTCAAATAAACAACAACAACAACAATGTCAACAACAACAACGTCAAATAAACAACTACAACAACAACGTCAACATCAACAACAACAACAATGTCAAATAAACAACAACAACAACAACAACAACGTCAAATAAACAACAACATCAACGTCAAATAAACAACAACAACAACAACAACGTCAAATAAACAACAAAACAACAACGTCAAATAAACAACAACAACAACAACGTCAAATAAACAATAACACCACCAACAATAACAACAACAAAAACAACAACAACAATAACAACGTCAAATAAATAACAAAAACAACAACAACTATGTCAACAACATTAACAACGTCAAATAAACAATAACAACAACAACAACAACGTCAAATAAACAACAACAACAACAAATTCAAATAAACAACAACAATAACAACGTCAAATAAATAGCAACAATAACAATAACGTCAAATAAGCAACAACAACAACAACAACAACAACAACAACAAATACAACAACAACAACAACAACGTAAAATAACAAAAACAACGTCAAATAAACAACAATAACAACGTCAAATAAACAACAACAACAACAACAACGTCAAATAAACAATAACAACAACAACGTCAAATAAATAACAACAACAACAACATCAAATAAACAACCACAACAACAACGTCAAATAAACAACAACAACAACGTCAAATAAATAACAACAACAACAACGTTAAATTAACAACAACAACAACAACGTCAAATAAACAACAACAACAACAACAACGTCAAATAAAAAACAACAGCAACAACAACAACATCAACAACAACAAAAATGTCAAATAAACAACAACACCACCAACAACAACAACAAAGTCAATAACAACATCAATAACAACAACTACGTCAAATAAACAACAACAATAACAACGTCAAATAAACAACAACAACAACAACAACAACGTCAAATAAACAACAATAACAACAATGTCAACAACAACAACGTCAAATAAAAAACAATAACAACAACAACAATGTCAAATAAAAAACAACAACAAGAACGTCAAATAAACAACAAGAACAACAATGTCAACAACAACAACAACGTCAAATAAACAACTACAACAACAACGTCAAATAAACAACAACAACTAAAACAACATCAAATAAACAACAACAACAACGTCAAATAAACAACTACAACAACAACGTCAACAACAACAACAAAAAAATTGTCAAATAAACAACAACAACAACAACGTCAAATAAACAACAACAACAACAACAACGTCAAATAAACAACAACAACAACGTCAAATAAACAACAACAACAACAACGTCAAATAAACAACAACAACAACAACGTCAAATAAACAACAACAACACCAACAATAACAACAACAAAAATAATAACAACAACAACAACAACGTCAAATAAACAACAACAACAACAATAACAACATCAAATAAACAACAACAACTACAACAACAAAAACAACAACAACAATGTCAACAACATTAACAACGTCTAATAAACAACAACAACAACAACAACGTCAAATAAACAACAACAACAACAACGTCAACAACAGCAACAACGTAAAATAAACAACAACAACAACAACAACAATAACAACGTCAAATAAACAACAATAACAACAACGTCAAATAAACAACAACAACAACGTCAAATAAACAACAACAACAACAACAAATACAACAACAACAACAACTTCAAATAACAACAACAACTTCAAATAACAACAACAACGTCAAATAAACAACAACAACAACGTCAAATAAACAACAACGTCAAATAAACAACAACAACAACAATGTCAAATAAATAACAACAACAACAACGTCAAATAAACAACAATAATAACAACAACGTCAAATAAGCAACAACAATAACAACAATAACAATTACAACAACAACAACAACGTCAAATAAACAACAACAACAACAACAAAGTCAAATAAACAAAAACAATAACAACGTCAAATAAATAGCAACAATAACAATAACGTCAAATAAGCAACAACAACAACAACAACAACAAATACAACAACAACAACAACGTAAAATAACAAAAACAACGTCAAATAAACAACAATAACAACGTCAAATAAACAACAACAACAACAACAACGTCAAATAAACAATAACAACAACAACGTCAAATAAATAACAACAACAACAACATCAAATAAACAACCACAACAACAACGTCAAATAAACAACAACAACAACGTCAAATAAATAACAACAACAACAACGTTAAATTAACAACAACAACAACAATAACAACAACAACAACGTCAAATAAACAACAACAACAACAACAACGTCAAATAAAAAACAACAGCAACAACAACAACATCAACAACAACAAAAATGTCAAATAAACAACAACACCAACAACAACAACAACAAAGTCAATAACAACATCAATAACAACAACTACGTCAAATAAACAACAACAATAACAACGTCAAATAAACAACAACAACAACAACGTCAAATAAACAACAATAACAACAATGTCAACAACAACAACGTCAAATAAAAAACAATAACAACAACAACAATGTCAAATAAAAAACAACAACAAGAACGTCAAATAAACAACAAGAACAACAATGTCAACAACAACAACAACGTCAAATAAACAACTACAACAACAACGTCAAATAAACAACAACAACTAAAACAACATCAAATAAACAACAACAACAACAACGTCAAATAAACAACTAAAACAACAACGTCAACAACAACAACAACAAAATTGTCAAATAAACAACAACAACAACAACAACGTCAAATAAACAACAACAACAACAACAACGTCAAATAAACAACAACAACAACGTCAAATAAACAACAACAACAACAACAACGTCAAATAAACAACAACAACAACGTCAAATAAACAACAACAACACCAACAATAACAACAACAAAAATAATAACAACAACAACAACAACAACGTCAAATAAACAACAACAACAACAACAATAACAACATCAAATAAACAACAACAACCACAACAACAAAAACAACAACAACAATGTAAACAACATTAACAACGTCTAATAAACAACAACAACAACAACAACAACGTCAAATAAACAACAACAACAACAACAATAACAACGTCAAATAAACAACAATAACAACAACGTCAAATAAACAACAACAACAACGTCAAATAAACAACAACAATAACAACAACAAATACAACAACAACAACAACTTCAAATAACAACAACAACTTCAAATAACAACAACAACGTCAAATAAATAACAATAACAACGTCAAATAACCAACAATGTCAAATAAACAACAACGTCAAATAAACAACAACAACAACAATGTCAAATAAATAACAACAACAACAACGTCAAATAAACAACAACAACAACAACGTCAAATAAACAACAACAACAACGTCAAATTAATAACAACAACAACAATAACAACAACAACGTCAAATAAACAACAACAACAACAACAACGTCAAATAAAAATCAACAACAACAACAACATCAACAACAACAAAAACGTCAAATAAACAACAACAACAACAACAACAACGTCAATAATAACAACTACGTCAAATAAACAACAACAACAACAACAATGTCAACAACAACAATGTCAAATAAAAAACAACAACAAGAACGTCAAATAAACAACAACAACAACAATGTCAACAACAACAACGTCAAATAAACAACTACAACAACAACGTCAACATCAACAACAACAACAATGTCAAATAAACAACAACAACAACAACAACAACAACGTCAAATAAACAACAACATCAACGTCAAATAAACAACAACAACAACAACAACGTCAAATAAACAACAACAACAACAACGTCAAATAAACAACAACAACAACAACGTCAAATAAACAATAACACCACCAACAATAACAACAACAAAAACAACAACAACAATAACAACGTCAAATAAACAACAAAAACAACAACAACTATGTCAACAACATTAACAACGTCAAATAAACAATAACAACAACAACAACAACGTCAAATAAACAACAACAACAACAAATTCAAATAAACAACAACAATAACAACGTCAAATAAATAGCAACAATAACAATAACGTCAAATAAGCAACAACAACAACAACAACAACAAATACAACAACAACAACAACGTAAAATAACAAAAACAACGTCAAATAAACAACAATAACAACGTCAAATAAACAACAACAACAACAACAACGTCAAATAAACAATAACAACAACAACGTCAAATAAATAACAACAACAACAACATCAAATAAACAACCACAACAACAACGTCAAATAAACAACAACAACAACGTCAAATAAATAACAACAACAACAACGTTAAATTAACAACAACAACAACAACAATAACAACAACAACAACGTCAAATAAACAACAACAACAACAACGCCAAATAAAAAACAACAGCAACAACAACAACATCAACAACAACAAAAATGTCAAATAAACAACAACACCACCAACAACAACAACAAAGTCAATAACAACATCAATAACAACAACTACGTCAAATAAACAACAACAATAACAACGTCAAATAAACAACAACAACAACAACAACAACGTCAAATAAACAACAATAACAACAATGTCAACAACAACAACGTCAAATAAAAAACAATAACAACAACAACAATGTCAAATAAAAAACAACAACAAGAACGTCAAATAAACAACAAGAACAACAATGTCAACAACAACAACAACGTCAAATAAACAACTACAACAATAACGTCAAATAAACAACAACAACTAAAACAACATCAAATAAACAACAACAACAACAACAACAACGTCAAATAAACAACTACAACAACAACGTCAACAACAACAACAAAAAAATTGTCAAATAAACAACAACAACAACAACAACGTCAAATAAACAACAACAACAACAACAACGTCAAATAAACAACAACAACAACGTCAAATAAACAACAACAACAACAACGTCAAATAAACAACAACAACAACAACGTCAAATAAACAACAACAACACCAACAATAACAACAAAAATAATAACAACAACAACAACAACGTCAAATAAACAACAACAACAACAATAACAACATCAAATAAACAACAACAACTACAACAACAAAAACAACAACAACAATGTCAACAACATTAACAACGTCTAATAAACAACAACAACAACAACAACGTCAAATAAACAACAACAACAACAACGTCAACAACAGCAACAACGTAAAATAAACAACAACAACAACAACAATAACAACGTCAAATAAACAACAATAACAACAACGTCAAATAAACAACAACAACAACGTCAAATAAACAACAACAACAACAACAAATACAATAACAACAACAACTTCAAATAACAACAACAACTTCAAATAACAACAACAACGTCAAATAAACAACAACAACAACGTCAAATAAACAACAATGTCAAATAAACAACAACGTCAAATAAACAACAACAACAACAATGTCAAATAAATAACAACAACAACAACGTCAAATAAACAACAACAATAACAACGTCAAACAAACAACAACAACAACGTCAAATTAATAACAACAACAACAATAACAACAACAACGTCAAATAAACAACAACAACAACAACGTCAAATAAAAAACAACAACAACAACAACATCAACAACAATAAAAACGTCAAATAAACAACAACAATAACAACAACAACAACGTCAAAAACAACAACTACGTCAAATAAACAACAACAACAACAATGTCAACAACAACAACGTCAAATAAAAAACAACAACAAGAACGTCAAATAAACAACAACAACAACAATGTCAACAACAACAACATCAAATAAACAACTACAACAACAACGTCAACAACAATAACAACAACAATGTCAAATAAACAACAACAACAACAACAACGTCAAATAAACAACAACATCAACGTCAAATAAACAACAACAACAACAACGTCAAATAAACAACAACAACAACAACATCAAATAAACAACAATAACAACAACAACAACGTCAAATAAACAATAACACCACCAACAATAACAACAACAAAAACAACAACAACAATAACAACTTCAAATAAACAACAAAAACAACAACAACTATGTCAACAACATTAACAACGTCAAATAAACAATAACAACAACAACAACAACGTCAAATAAACAACAACAATAACGTCAACAACAACGTCAAATAAACAACAACAACAACAATAATAATGTCAAATAAACAACAACAATAACGTCAAATAAACAACAACAACAACGTCAAATACACAACAACAACCACAACAACAACAAATATAACAACAACCATAACTTCAAATAACAACAACAATGTCAAATAAACAACAACATCAAATAAACAACAACAATAACAACGTCAAATAAACAACAACAACAACGTCAAATAAATAATAACAACAACAACAATGTCAAATAAACAACAACAATAACAACACCGTCAACAACAACAACAATGTCAAATAAACAACAACAACAACAACGTCCAATAAACAACAACAACAACAACAACGTCAACAACAACAACAACAACGTCAAATAAACAACAACAACTAAAACAACATCAAATAAACAACAACAACAACAACAACAACGTCAAATAAACAACTAAAACAACAACGTCAACAACAACAACAACAAAATTGTCAAATAAACAACAACAACAACAACGTAAAATAAACAACAACAACAACAACGTCAAATAAACAACAACAACAACGTCAAATAAACAACAACAACAACAACGTCAAATAAACAACAACAACAACAACAACGTCAAATAAACAACAACAACACCAACAATAACAACAACAAAAATAATAACAACAACAACAACAACGTCAAATAAACAACAACAACAACAATAACAACATCAAATAAACAACAACAACTACAACAACAAAAACAACAACAACAATGTAAACAACATTAACAACGTCTAATAAACAACAACAACAACAACAACAACGTCAAATAAACAACAACAACAACAACAATAACAACGTCAAATAAACAACAATAACAACAACGTCAAATAAACAACAACAACAACAACGTCAAATAAACAACAATAACAACAACAACAAATACAACAACAACAACAACTTCAAATAACAACAACAACTTCAAATAACAACAACAACGTCAAATAAATAACAACAACAACGTCAAATAACCAACAATGTCAAATAAACAACAACGTCAAATAAACAACAACAACAACAATGTCAAATAAATAACAACAACAACAACCTCAAATAAACAACAACAACAACAACGTCAAATAAACAACAACAACAACGTCAAATTAATAACAACAACAACAATAACAACAACAACGTCAAATAAACAACAACAACAACAACAACGTCAAATAAAAATCAACAACAACAACAACATCAACAACAACAAAAACGTCAAATAAACAACAACAACAACAACAACGTCAATAATAACAACTACGTCAAATAAACAACAACAACAACAACAATGTCAACAACAACAACGTCAAATAAAAAACAACAACAAGAACGTCAAATAAACAACAACAACAACAATGTCAACAACAACAACGTCAAATAAACAACTACAACAACAACGTCAACATTAACAACAACAACAATGTCAAATAAACAACAACAACAACAACAACAACGTCAAATAAACAACAACATCAACGTCAAATAAACAACAACAACAACAACGTCAAATAAACAACAACAACAACAACGTCAAATAAACAACAACAACAACAACAACGTCAAATAAACAATAACACCACCAACAATAACAACAACAAAAACAACAACAACAATAACAACGTCAAATAAACAACAAAAACAACAACAACTATGTCAACAACATTAACAACGTCAAATAAACAATAACAACAACAACAACAACGTCAAATAAACAACAACAACAACAAATTCAAATAAACAACAACAATAACAACGTCAAATAAATAGCAACAATAACAATAACGTCAAATAAGCAACAACAACAACAACAACAACAAAAACAACAAATACAACAACTACAACAACGTAAAATAACAAAAACAACGTCAAATAAACAACAATAACAACGTCAAATAAACAACAACAACAACAACAACGTCAAATAAACAATAACAACAACAACGTCAAATAAATAACAACAACAACAACATCAAATAAACAACCACAACAACAACGTCAAATAAACAACAACAACAACGTCAAATAAATAACAACAACAACAACGTCAAATAAACAACAAGAACAACAATGTCAACAACAACAACAACGTCAAATAAACAACTACAACAACAACGTCAAATAAACAACAACAACTAAAACAACATCAAATAAACAACAACAACAACAACGTCAAATAAACAACTAAAACAACAACGTCAACAACAACAACAACAAAATTGTCAAATAAACAACAACAACAACAACAACGTCAAATAAACAACAACAACAACAACAACGTCAAATAAACAACAACAACAACAACAACGTCAAATAAACAACAACAACAACGTCAAATAAACAACAACAACACCAACAATAACAACAACAAAAATAATAACAACAACAACAACAACAACGTCAAATAAACAACAACAACAACAACAATAACAACATCAAATAAACAACAACAACCACAACAACAAAAACAACAACAACAATGTAAACAACATTAACAACGTCTAATAAACAACAACAACAACAACAACAACGTCAAATAAACAACAACAACAACAACAATAACAACGTCAAATAAACAACAATAACAACAACGTCAAATAAACAACAACAACAACGTCAAATAAACAACAACAATAACAACAACAAATACAACAACAACAACAACTTCAAATAACAACAACAACTTCAAATAACAACAACAACGTCAAATAAATAACAATAACAACGTCAAATAACCAACAATGTCAAATAAACAACAACGTCAAATAAACAACAACAACAACAATGTCAAATAAATAACAACAACAACAACGTCAAATAAACAACAACAACAACAACGTCAAATAAACAACAACAACAACGTCAAATTAATAACAACAACAACAATAACAACAACAACGTCAAATAAACAACAACAACAACAACAACGTCAAATAAAAATCAACAACAACAACAACATCAACAACAACAAAAACGTCAAATAAACAACAACAACAACAACAACAACGTCAATAATAACAACTACGTCAAATAAACAACAACAACAACAACAATGTCAACAACAACAATGTCAAATAAAAAACAACAACAAGAACGTCAAATAAACAACAACAACAACAATGTCAACAACAACAACGTCAAATAAACAACTACAACAACAACGTCAACATCAACAACAACAACAATGTCAAATAAACAACAACAACAACAACAACAACAACGTCAAATAAACAACAACATCAACGTCAAATAAACAACAACAACAACAACAACGTCAAATAAACAACAACAACAACAACGTCAAATAAACAACAACAACAACAACGTCAAATAAACAATAACACCACCAACAATAACAACAACAAAAACAACAACAACAATAACAACGTCAAATAAACAACAAAAACAACAACAACTATGTCAACAACATTAACAACGTCAAATAAACAATAACAACAACAACAACAACGTCAAATAAACAACAACAACAACAAATTCAAATAAACAACAACAATAACAACGTCAAATAAATAGCAACAATAACAATAACGTCAAATAAGCAACAACAACAACAACAACAACAAATACAACAACAACAACAACGTAAAATAACAAAAACAACGTCAAATAAACAACAATAACAACGTCAAATAAACAACAACAACAACAACAACGTCAAATAAACAATAACAACAACAACGTCAAATAAATAACAACAACAACAACATCAAATAAACAACCACAACAACAACGTCAAATAAACAACAACAACAACGTCAAATAAATAACAACAACAACAACGTTAAATTAACAACAACAACAACAATAACAACAACAACAACGTCAAATAAACAACAACAACAACAACGCCAAATAAAAAACAACAGCAACAACAACAACATCAACAACAACAAAAATGTCAAATAAACAACAACACCACCAACAACAACAACAAAGTCAATAACAACATCAATAACAACAACTACGTCAAATAAACAACAACAATAACAACGTCAAATAAACAACAACAACAACAACAACAACGTCAAATAAACAACAATAACAACAATGTCAACAACAACAACGTCAAATAAAAAACAATAACAACAACAACAATGTCAAATAAAAAACAACAACAAGAACGTCAAATAAACAACAAGAACAACAATGTCAACAACAACAACAACGTCAAATAAACAACTACAACAATAACGTCAAATAAACAACAACAACTAAAACAACATCAAATAAACAACAACAACAACAACAACGTCAAATAAACAACTACAACAACAACGTCAACAACAACAACAAAAAAATTGTCAAATAAACAACAACAACAACAACAACGTCAAATAAACAACAACAACAACAACAACGTCAAATAAACAACAACAACAACGTCAAATAAACAACAACAACAACAACGTCAAATAAACAACAACAACAACAACGTCAAATAAACAACAACAACACCAACAATAACAACAACAAAAATAATAACAACAACAACAACAACGTCAAATAAACAACAACAACAACAATAACAACATCAAATAAACAACAACAACTACAACAACAAAAACAACAACAACAATGTCAACAACATTAACAACGTCTAATAAACAACAACAACAACAACAACGTCAAATAAACAACAACAACAACAACGTCAACAACAGCAACAACGTAAAATAAACAACAACAACAACAACAATAACAACGTCAAATAAACAACAATAACAACAACGTCAAATAAACAACAACAACAACGTCAAATAAACAACAACAACAACAACAAATACAATAACAACAACAACTTCAAATAACAACAACAACTTCAAATAACAACAACAACGTCAAATAAACAACAACAACAACGTCAAATAAACAACAATGTCAAATAAACAACAACGTCAAATAAACAACAACAACAACAATGTCAAATAAATAACAACAACAACAACGTCAAATAAACAACAACAATAACAACGTCAAACAAACAACAACAACAACGTCAAATTAATAACAACAACAACAATAACAACAACAACGTCAAATAAACAACAACAACAACAACGTCAAATAAAAAACAACAACAACAACAACAACAATAAAAACGTCAAATAAACAACAACAATAACAACAACAACAACGTCAAAAACAACAACTACGTCAAATAAACAACAACAACAACAATGTCAACAACAACAACGTCAAATAAAAAACAACAACAAGAACGTCAAATAAACAACAACAACAACAATGTCAACAACAACAACATCAAATAAACAACTACAACAACAACGTCAACAACAATAACAACAACAATGTCAAATAAACAACAACAACAACAACAACGTCAAATAAACAACAACATCAACGTCAAATAAACAACAACAACAACAACGTCAAATAAACAACAACAACAACAACATCAAATAAACAACAATAACAACAACAACAACGTCAAATAAACAATAACACCACCAACAATAACAACAACAAAAACAACAACAACAATAACAACTTCAAATAAACAACAAAAACAACAACAACTATGTCAACAACATTAACAACGTCAAATAAACAATAACAACAACAACAACAACGTCAAATAAACAACAACAATAACGTCAACAACAACGTCAAATAAACAACAACAACAACAATAATAATGTCAAATAAACAACAACAATAACGTCAAATAAACAACAACAACAACGTCAAATACACAACAACAACCACAACAACAACAAATATAACAACAACCATAACTTCAAATAACAACAACAATGTCAAATAAACAACAACATCAAATAAACAACAACAATAACAACGTCAAATAAACAACAACAACAACGTCAAATAAATAATAACAACAACAACAATGTCAAATAAACAACAACAATAACAACACCGTCAACAACAACAACAATGTCAAATAAACAACAACAACAACAACGTCCAATAAACAACAACAACAACAACAACGTCAACAACAACAACAACAACGTCAAATAAACAACAACAACTAAAACAACATCAAATAAACAACAACAACAACAACAACAACGTCAAATAAACAACTAAAACAACAACGTCAACAACAACAACAACAAAATTGTCAAATAAACAACAACAACAACAACGTAAAATAAACAACAACAACAACAACAACGTCAAATAAACAACAACAACAACGTCAAATAAACAACAACAACAACAACGTCAAATAAACAACAACAACAACAACAACGTCAAATAAACAACAACAACACCAACAATAACAACAACAAAAATAATAACAACAACAACAACAACGTCAAATAAACAACAACAACAACAATAACAACATCAAATAAACAACAACAACTACAACAACAAAAACAACAACAACAATGTAAACAACATTAACAACGTCTAATAAACAACAACAACAACAACAACAACGTCAAATAAACAACAACAACAACAACAATAACAACGTCAAATAAACAACAATAACAACAACGTCAAATAAACAACAACAACAACGTCAAATAAACAACAATAACAACAACAACAAATACAACAACAACAACAACTTCAAATAACAACAACAACTTCAAATAACAACAACAACGTCAAATAAATAACAACAACAACGTCAAATAACCAACAATGTCAAATAAACAACAACGTCAAATAAACAACAACAACAACAATGTCAAATAAATAACAACAACAACAACCTCAAATAAACAACAACAACAACAACGTCAAATAAACAACAACAACAACGTCAAATTAATAACAACAACAACAATAACAACAACAACGTCAAATAAACAACAACAACAACAACAACGTCAAATAAAAATCAACAACAACAACAACATCAACAACAACAAAAACGTCAAATAAACAACAACAACAACAACAACAACGTCAATAATATCAACTACGTCAAATAAACAACAACAACAACAACAATGTCAACAACAACAACGTCAAATAAAAAACAACAACAAGAACGTCAAATAAACAACAACAACAACAATGTCAACAACAACAACGTCAAATAAACAACTACAACAACAACGTCAACATTAACAACAACAACAATGTCAAATAAACAACAACAACAACAACAACAACGTCAAATAAACAACAACATCAACGTCAAATAAACAACAACAACAACAACGTCAAATAAACAACAACAACAACAACGTCAAATAAACAACAACAACAACAACAACGTCAAATAAACAATAACACCACCAACAATAACAACAACAAAAACAACAACAACAATAACAACGTCAAATAAACAACAAAAACAACAACAACTATGTCAACAACATTAACAACGTCAAATAAACAATAACAACAACAACAACAACGTCAAATAAACAACAACAACAACAAATTCAAATAAACAACAACAATAACAACGTCAAATAAATAGCAACAATAACAATAACGTCAAATAAGCAACAACAACAACAACAACAACAAAAACAACAAATACAACAACTACAACAACGTAAAATAACAAAAACAACGTCAAATAAACAACAATAACAACGTCAAATAAACAACAACAACAACAACAACGTCAAATAAACAATAACAACAACAACGTCAAATAAATAACAACAACAACAACATCAAATAAACAACCACAACAACAACGTCAAATAAACAACAACAACAACGTCAAATAAATAACAACAACAACAACGTTAAATTAACAACAACAACAACAATAACAACAACAACAACGTCAAATAAACAACAACAACAACAACGTCAAATAAAAAACAACAGCAACAACAACAACATCAACAACAACAAAAATGTCAAATAAACAACAACACCACCAACAACAACAACAAAGTCAATAACAACATCAATAACAACAACTACGTCAAATAAATAACAACAATAACAACGTCAAATAAACAACAACAACAACAACAACAACAACAACGTCAAATAAACAACAATAACAACAATGTCAACAACAACAACGTCAAATAAAAAACAATAACAACAACAACAATGTCAAATAAAAAACAACAACAAGAACGTCAAATAAACAACAAGAACAACAATGTCAACAACAACAACAACGTCAAATAAACAACTACAACAACAACGTCAAATAAACAACAACAACTAAAACAACATCAAATAAACAACAACAACAACAACAACGTCAAATAAACAACTACAACAACAACGTCAACAACAACAACAACAACAATGTCAAATAAACAACAACAACAACAACAACAACGTCAAATAAACAACAACATCAACGTCAAATAAACAACAACAACAACAACGTCAAATAAACAACAACAACAACAACAACATCAAATAAACAACAATAACAACAACAACAACGTTAAATAAACAATAACACCACCAACAATAACAACAACAAAAACAACAACAACAATAACAACTTCAAATAAACAACAAAAACAACAACAACTATGTCAACAACATTAACAACGTCAAATAAACAATAACAACAACAACAACAACGTCAAATAAACAACAACAATAACGTCAACAACAACGTCAAATAAACAACAACAACAACAATAATAATGTCAAATAAACAACAACAATAACGTCAAATAAACAACAACAACAACGTCAAATACACAACAACAACCACAACAACAACAAATATAACAACAATAACAACTTCAAATAACAACAACAATGTCAAATAAACAACAACATCAAATAAACAACAACAATAACAACGTCAAATAAACAACAACAACAACAACAACGTCAAATAAATAATAACAACAACAACAATGTCAAATAAACAACAACAATAACAACACCGTCAACAACAACAACAATGTCAAATAAACAACAACAACAACAACGTCCAATAAACAACAACAACAACGTCAACAACAACAACAACAACGTCAAACAAACAACAACAACTAAAACAACATCAAATAAACAACAACAACAACAACAACAACGTCAAATAAACAACTAAAACAACAACGTCAACAACAACAACAACAAAATTGTCAAATAAACAACAACAACAACAATGTCAAATAAACAACAACAACAACAACATCAAATAAACAACAACAACAACGTCAAATAAACAACAACAACAACAACAACGTCAAATAAACAACAACAACAACAACGTCAAATAAACAACAACAACACCAACAATAACAACAACAAAAATAATAACAACAACAACAACAACGTCAAATAAACAACAACAACAACAATAACAACATCAAATAAACAACAATAACTACAACAACAAAAACAACAACAACAATGTCAACAACATTAACAACGTCTAATAAACAACAACAACAACAACGTCAAATAAACAACAACAACAACAACAATAACAACGTCAAATAAACAACAATAACAACAACGTCAAATAAACAACAACAACAACGTCAAATAAACAACAACAACAACAACAACAAATACAACAACAACAACAACTTCAAATAACAACAACAACTTCAAATAACAACAACAACGTCAAATAAATAACAACAACAACGTCAAATAACCAACAATGTCAAATAAACAACAACGTCAAATAAACAACAACAACAACAATGTCAAATAAATATCAACAACAACAACGTCAAATAAACAACAACAACAACGTCAAATAAACAACAACAACAACGTCAAATTAATAACAACAACAACAATAACAACAACAACGTCAAATAAACAACAACAACAACAACAACGTCAAATAAAAATCAACAACAACAACAACATCAACAACAACAAAAACGTCAAATAAACAACAACAACAACAACGTCAATAATAACAACTACGTCAAATAAACAACAACAACAACAACAACGTCAACAACAACAACGTCAAATAAAAAACAACAACAAGAACGTCAAATAAACAACAACAACAACAATGTCAACAACAACAACGTCAAATAAACAACTACAACAACAACGTCAACATCAACAACAACAACAATGTCAAATAAACAACAACAACAACAACAACAACAACGTCAAATAAACAACAACATCAACGTCAAATAAACAACAACAACAACAACAACGTCAAATAAACAACAACAACAACAACGTCAAATAAACAACAACAACAACAACAACAACAACAACAACGTCAAATAAACAATAACACCACCAACAATAACAACAACAAAAACAACAACAACAATAACAACGTCAAATAAACAACAAAAACAACAACAACTATGTCAACAACATTAACAACGTCAAATAAACAATAACAACAACAACAACAACAACGTCAAATAAACAACAACAACAAATTCAAATAAACAACAACAATAACAACGTCAAATAAATAGCAACAATAACAATAACGTCAAATAAGCAACAACAACAACAACAACAACAACAACAAATACAACAACAACAACAACGTAAAATAACAAAAACAACGTCAAATAAACAACAATAACAACGTCAAATAAACAACAACAACAACAACAACGTCAAATAAACAATAACAACAACAACGTCAAATAAATAACAACAACAACAACATCAAATAAACAACCACAACAACAACGTCAAATAAACAACAACAACAACGTCAAATAAATAACAACAACAACAACGTTAAATTAACAACAACAACAACAATAACAACAACAACAACGTCAAATAAACAACAACAACAACAACGTCAAATAAAAAACAACAGTAACAACAACAACATCAACAACAACAAAAATGTCAAATAAACAACAACACCACCAACAACAACAACAAAGTCAATAACAACATCAATAACAACAACTACGTCAAATAAACAACAACAATAACAACGTCAAATAAACAACAACAACAACAACAACGTCAAATAAACAACAATAACAACAATGTCAACAACAACAACGTCAAATAAAAAACAATAACAACAACAACAATGTCAAATAAAAAACAACAACAAGAACGTCAAATAAACAACAAGAACAACAATGTCAACAACAACAACAACGTCAAATAAACAACTACAACAACAACGTCAAATAAACAACAATAACTAAAACAACATCAAATAAACAACAACAACAACAACAACGTCAAATAAACAACTACAACAACAACGTCAACAACAACAACAAAAAAATTGTCAAATAAACAACAACAACAACAACAACGTCAAATAAACAACAACAACAACAACAACAACAACGTCAAATAAACAACAACAACAACGTCAAATAAACAACAACAACAACAACAACGTCAAATAAACAACAACAACAACAACATCAAATAAACAACAACAACACCAACAATAACAACAACAAAAATAATAACAACAACAACAACAACGTCAAATAAACAACAACAACAACAATAACAACATCAAATAAACAACAACAACTACAACAACAAAAACAACAACAACAATGTCAACAACATTAACAACGTCTAATAAACAACAACAACAACAACAACGTCAAATAAACAACAACAACAACAACAACGTCAACAACAGCAACAACGTAAAATAAACAACAACGTCAACAACAGCAACAACGTAAAATAAACAACAACAACAACAACGTCAAATAAACAACAATAACAACGTCAAATAAACAACAACAACAACAACAAATACAACAACAACAA
>OX451735.1:1387334538-1387349538 GCA_948472305.1 Vicia faba | reverse complement strand
ACAACAATGTCAAATAAACAACAACAACAACAACAACAACGTCAAATAAACAACAACATCAACGTCAAATAAACAACAACAACAACAACGTCAAATAAACAACAACAACAACGTCAAATAAACAACAACAACAACAACAACGTCAAATAAACAATAACACCACCAACAATAACAACAACAAAAACAACAACAATAACAACGTCAAATAAACAACAAAAACAACAACAACTATGTCAACAACATTAACAACGTCAAATAAACAATAACAACAACAACAACAACGTCAAATAAACAACAACAACAACAAAGTTAAATAAACAACAACAATAACAATGTCAAAAAATAGCAACAATAACAATAACGTCAAATAAGCAACAACAACAACGTAAAATAACAAAAATAAAGTCAAATAAACAACAATAACAACGTCAAATAAACAACAACAACAACAACAACAACAACAACGTCAAATAAACAATAACAACAACAAATAAATAACAACAACAACAACATCAAATAAACAACCACAACAACAACGTCAAATAAACAACAACAACAACGTCAAACAAATAACAACAACAACAACGTTAAATTAACAACAACAACAACAATAACAACAACGTCAAATAAACAACAACAACAACAACGTCAAATAAAAAACAACAGCAACAACAACAACATCAACAACAACAAAAATGTCAAATAAACAACAACACCAACACCAACAACAACAAAGTCAATAACAACATCAATAACAACAACTACGTCAAATAAACAACAACAATAACAACGTCAAATAAACAACAACAACAACAACGTCAAATAAACAACAATAACAACAATGTCAACAACAACAACATCAAATAAAAAACAATAACAACAACAACAATGTCAAATAAAAAACAACAACAAGAACGTCAAATAAACAACAAGAACAACAATGTCAACAACAACAACAACTTCAAATAAACAACTACAACAACAACGTCAAATAAACAACAACAACTAAAACAACATCAAATAAACAACAACAACAACAACAACGTCAAATAAACAACTACAACAACAACGTCAACAACAACAACAACAAAATTGTCAAATAAACAACAACAACAACAACAACGTCAAATAAACAACAACAACAACAACAACGTCAAATAAACAACAACAACAACGTCAAATAAACAACAACAACAACGTCAAATAAACAACAACAACAACAACGTCAAATAAACAACAACAACACCAACAATAACAACAACAAAAATAATAACAACAACAACAACAACGTCAAATAAACAACAACAACAACAATAACAACATCAAATAAACAACAACAACTACAACAACAAAAACAACAACAACAATGTCAACAACATTAACAACGTCTAATAAACAACAACAACAACAACGTCAAATAAACAACAACAACAACAACAATAACAACGTCAAATAAACAACAATAACAACAACGTCAAATAAACAACAACAACAACGTCAAATAAACAACAACAACAACAACAAATACAACAACAACAACAACTTCAAATAACAACAACAACTTCAAATAACAACAACAACGTCAAATAAACAACAACAACAACGTCAAATAAACAACAATGTCAAATAAACAGCTACGTCAAATAAACAACAACAACAACAATGTCAAATAAATAACAACAACAACAACAACGTCAAATAAACAACAACAACAACAACGTCAAATAAACAACAACAACAACGTAAAATTAATAACAACAACAACAATAACAACAACAACGTCAAATAAACAACAACAACAACAACAACAACGTCAAATAAAAAACAACAACAACAACATCAACAACAACAAAAACGTCAAATAAACAACAACAACAACAACAACGTCAATAATAACAACTACGTCAAATAAACAACAACAACAACAACAATGTCAACAACAACAACGTCAAATAAAAAACAACAACAAGAACGTCAAATAAACAACAACAACAACGTCAAATAAACAACTACAACAACAACGTCAACATCAACAACAACAACAATGTCAAATAAACAACAACATCAACAACAACAACAACGTCAAATAAACAACAACATCAACGTCAAATAAACAACAACAATAACAACGTCAAATAAACAACAACAACAACAACAACGTCAAATAAACACTAACACCATCAACAATAACAACAACAAAAACAACAACAATAACAACGTCAAATAAACAACAAAAACAACAACAACTATGTCAACAACATTAACAACGTCAAATAAACAATAACAACAACAACAACAACGTCAAATAAACAACAACAACAACAACAAAGTCAAATAAACAACAACAATAACAACGTCAAAAAAATAGCAACAATAACAATAACGTCAAATAAGCAACAACAACAACAACAACAACGTAAAATAACAAAAACAACGTCAAATAAACAACAATTACAACGTCAAATAAACAACAACAACAACAACAACAACAACGTCAAATAAACAATAACAACAACAACGTCAAATAAATAACAACAACAACAACATCAAATAAACAACCACAACAACAACGTCAAATAAACAACAACAACAACGTCAAACAAATAACAACAACAACAACGTTAAATTAACAACAACAACAACAATAACAACAACGTCAAATAAACAACAACAACAACAACGTCAAATAAAAAACAACAGCAACAACAACAACATCAACAACAACAAAAATGTCAAATAAACAACAACACCAACAACAAAGTCAATAACAACATCAATAACAACATCAATAACAACAACTACGTCAAATAAACAACAACAATAACAACGTCAAATAAACAACAACAACAACAACGTCAAATAAACAACAATAACAACAATGTCAACAACAACAACGTCAAATAAAAAACAATAACAACAACAACAATGTCAAATAAAAAACAACAACAAGAACGTCAAATAAACAACAAGAACAACAATGTCAACAACAACAACAACTTCAAATAAACAACTACAACAACAACGTCAAATAAACAACAACAACTAAAACAACATCAAATAAACAACAACAACAACAACGTCAAATAAACAACTACAACAACAACGTCAACAACAACAACAACAAAATTGTCAAATAAACAACAACAACAACAACGTCAAATAAACAACAACAACAACAACAACGTCAAATAAACAACAACAACAACAACGTCAAATAAACAACAACAACAACAACGTCAAATAAACAACAACAACACCAACAATAACAACAACAAAAATAATAACAACAACAACAACAACGTCAAATAAACAACAACAACAACAATAACAACATCAAATAAACAACAACAACTACAACAACAAAAACAACAACAACAATGTCAACAACATTAACAACGTCTAATAAACAACAACAACAACAACGTCAAATAAACAACAACAACAACAACGTCAACAACAGCAACAACGTAAAATAAACAACAACAACAACAACAATAACAATGTCAAATAAACAACAATAACAACAACGTCAAATAAACAACAACAACAACGTCAAATAAACAACAACAACAACAACAAATACAACAACAATAACAACTTCAAATAACAACAACAACTTCAAATAACAACAACAACGTCAAATAAACAACAACAACAACGTCAAATAAACAACAATGTCAAATAAACAACAACGTCAAATAAACAACAACAACAACAACAATGTCAAATAAATAACAACAACAACAACTTCAAATAAACAACAACAACAACAATGTCAAGTAAACAACAACAACGTCAAATTAATAACAACAACAACAATAACAACAACAACGTCAAATAAACAACAACAACAACAACAACGTCAAATAAAAAACAACAACAACAACAACATCAACAACAACAAAAACGTCAAATAAACAACAACAATAACAACAACAACAACGTCAATAACAACAAGTACGTCAAATAAACAACAACAACAACAACAATGTCAACAACAACAACGTCAAATAAAAAACAACAACAAGAACGTCAAATAAACAACAACAACAACAACAATGTCAACAACAACAACGTCAAATAAACAACTACAACAACA
This sequence comes from Vicia faba, assembly GCA_948472305.1. Classification (NCBI taxonomy): domain Eukaryota; kingdom Viridiplantae; phylum Streptophyta; class Magnoliopsida; order Fabales; family Fabaceae; genus Vicia; species Vicia faba. The sequence continues at coordinate 1,387,345,439 of OX451735.1, read as the reverse complement.
ACGTCAACAACAACAACAACAATGTCAAATAAACAACAACAACAACAACAACGTCAAATAAACAACAACAACAACAACAACGTCAAATAAACAACAACAACAACAACGTCAAATAAACAATAACACCACCAACAATAACAACAACAAAAACAACAACAACAATAACAACGTCAAATAAACAACAAAAACAACAACAACTATGTCAACAACATTAACAACGTCAAATAAACAATAACAACAACAACAACAACGTCAAATAAACAACAACAATAACGTCAACAACAACGTCAAATAAACAACAACAACAACAATAATAATGTCAAATATACAACAACAATAACGTCAAATAAACAACAACAACAACGTCAAATACACAACAACAACAACAACAAATATAACAACAACAACAACTTCAAATAACAACAACAATGTGAATAAACAACAACATCAAATAAACAACAACAATAACAACGTCAAATAAACAAAAACAACAACGTCAAATAAATAATAACAACAACAACAATGTCAAATAAACAACAACAATAACAACACCGTCAACAACAACAACAATGTCAAATAAACAACAACAACAACAACGTCCAATAAACAACAACAACAACAACAACGTCAATAATAACAACTACGTCAAATAAACAACAACAACAACAACAATGTCAACAACAACAACGTCAAATAAAAAACAACAACAAGAACGTCAAATAAACAACAACAACAACAATGTCAACAACAACAACGTCAAATAAACAACTACAACAACAACGTCAACATCAACAACAACAACAATGTCAAATAAACAACAACAACAACAACAACAACGTCAAATAAACAACAATATCAACGTCAAATAAACAACAACAACAACAACGTCAAATAAACAACAACAACAACGTCAAATAAACAACAACAACAACAACAACGTCAAATAAACAATAACACCACCAACAATAACAACAACAAAAACAACAACAATAACAACGTCAAATAAACAACAAAAACAACAACAACTATGTCAACAACATTAACAACGTCAAATAAACAATAACAACAACAACAACAACGTCAAATAAACAACAACAACAACAAAGTTAAATAAACAACAACAATAACAATGTCAAAAAATAGCAACAATAACAATAACGTCAAATAAGCAACAACAACAACGTAAAATAACAAAAATAAAGTCAAATAAACAACAATAACAACGTCAAATAAACAACAACAACAACAACAACAACAACGTCAAATAAACAATAACAACAACAAATAAATAACAACAACAACAACATCAAATAAACAACCACAACAACAACGTCAAATAAACAACAACAACAACGTCAAACAAATAACAACAACAACAACGTTAAATTAACAACAACAACAACAATAACAACAACGTCAAATAAACAACAACAACAACAACGTCAAATAAAAAACAACAGCAACAACAACAACATCAACAACAACAAAAATGTCAAATAAACAACAACACCAACACCAACAACAACAAAGTCAATAACAACATCAATAACAACAACTACGTCAAATAAACAACAACAATAACAACGTCAAATAAACAACAACAACAACAACGTCAAATAAACAACAATAACAACAATGTCAACAACAACAACATCAAATAAAAAACAATAACAACAACAACAATGTCAAATAAAAAACAACAACAAGAACGTCAAATAAACAACAAGAACAACAATGTCAACAACAACAACAACTTCAAATAAACAACTACAACAACAACGTCAAATAAACAACAACAACTAAAACAACATCAAATAAACAACAACAACAACAACAACGTCAAATAAACAACTACAACAACAACGTCAACAACAACAACAACAAAATTGTCAAATAAACAACAACAACAACAACAACGTCAAATAAACAACAACAACAACAACAACGTCAAATAAACAACAACAACAACGTCAAATAAACAACAACAACAACGTCAAATAAACAACAACAACAACAACGTCAAATAAACAACAACAACACCAACAATAACAACAACAAAAATAATAACAACAACAACAACAACGTCAAATAAACAACAACAACAACAATAACAACATCAAATAAACAACAACAACTACAACAACAAAAACAACAACAACAATGTCAACAACATTAACAACGTCTAATAAACAACAACAACAACAACGTCAAATAAACAACAACAACAACAACAATAACAACGTCAAATAAACAACAATAACAACAACGTCAAATAAACAACAACAACAACGTCAAATAAACAACAACAACAACAACAAATACAACAACAACAACAACTTCAAATAACAACAACAACTTCAAATAACAACAACAACGTCAAATAAACAACAACAACAACGTCAAATAAACAACAATGTCAAATAAACAGCTACGTCAAATAAACAACAACAACAACAATGTCAAATAAATAACAACAACAACAACAACGTCAAATAAACAACAACAACAACAACGTCAAATAAACAACAACAACAACGTAAAATTAATAACAACAACAACAATAACAACAACAACGTCAAATAAACAACAACAACAACAACAACAACGTCAAATAAAAAACAACAACAACAACATCAACAACAACAAAAACGTCAAATAAACAACAACAACAACAACAACGTCAATAATAACAACTACGTCAAATAAACAACAACAACAACAACAATGTCAACAACAAGAACGTCAAATAAAAAACAACAACAAGAACGTCAAATAAACAACAACAACAACGTCAAATAAACAACTACAACAACAACGTCAACATCAACAACAACAACAATGTCAAATAAACAACAACATCAACAACAACAACAACGTCAAATAAACAACAACATCAACGTCAAATAAACAACAACAATAACAACGTCAAATAAACAACAACAACAACAACGTCAAATAAACAACAATAACAACAATGTCAACAACAACAACATCAAATAAAAAACAATAACAACAACAACAATGTCAAATAAAAAACAACAACAAGAACGTCAAATAAACAACAAGAACAACAATGTCAACAACAACAACAACTTCAAATAAACAACTACAACAACAACGTCAAATAAACAACAACAACTAAAACAACATCAAATAAACAACAACAACAACAACAACGTCAAATAAACAACTACAACAACAACGTCAACAACAACAACAACAAAATTGTCAAATAAACAACAACAACAACAACAACGTCAAATAAACAACAACAACAACAACAACGTCAAATAAACAACAACAACAACGTCAAATAAACAACAACAACAACGTCAAATAAACAACAACAACAACAACGTCAAATAAACAACAACAACACCAACAATAACAACAACAAAAATAATAACAACAACAACAACAACGTCAAATAAACAACAACAACAACAATAACAACATCAAATAAACAACAACAACTACAACAACAAAAACAACAACAACAATGTCAACAACATTAACAACGTCTAATAAACAACAACAACAACAACGTCAAATAAACAACAACAACAACAACAATAACAAGGTCAAATAAACAACAATAACAACAACGTCAAATAAACAACAACAACAACGTCAAATAAACAACAACAACAACAACAAATACAACAACAACAACAACTTCAAATAACAACAACAACTTCAAATAACAACAACAACGTCAAATAAACAACAACAACAACGTCAAATAAACAACAATGTCAAATAAACAGCTACGTCAAATAAACAACAACAACAACAATGTCAAATAAATAACAACAACAACAACAACGTCAAATAAACAACAACAACAACAACGTCAAATAAACAACAACAACAACGTAAAATTAATAACAACAACAACAATAACAACAACAACGTCAAATAAACAACAACAACAACAACAACAACGTCAAATAAAAAACAACAACAACAACATCAACAACAACAAAAACGTCAAATAAACAACAACAACAACAACAACGTCAATAATAACAACTACGTCAAATAAACAACAACAACAACAACAATGTCAACAACAAGAACGTCAAATAAAAAACAACAACAAGAACGTCAAATAAACAACAACAACAACGTCAAATAAACAACTACAACAACAACGTCAACATCAACAACAACAACAATGTCAAATAAACAACAACATCAACAACAACAACAACGTCAAATAAACAACAACATCAACGTCAAATAAACAACAACAATAACAACGTCAAATAAACAACAACAACAACAACGTCAAATAAACAACAATAACAACAATGTCAACAACAACAACATCAAATAAAAAACAATAACAACAACAACAATGTCAAATAAAAAACAACAACAAGAACGTCAAATAAACAACAAGAACAACAATGTCAACAACAACAACAACTTCAAATAAACAACTACAACAACAACGTCAAATAAACAACAACAACTAAAACAACATCAAATAAACAACAACAACAACAACAACGTCAAATAAACAACTACAACAACAACGTCAACAACAACAACAACAAAATTGTCAAATAAACAACAACAACAACAACAACGTCAAATAAACAACAACAACAACAACAACGTCAAATAAACAACAACAACAACGTCAAATAAACAACAACAACAACGTCAAATAAACAACAACAACAACAACGTCAAATAAACAACAACAACACCAACAATAACAACAACAAAAATAATAACAACAACAACAACAACGTCAAATAAACAACAACAACAACAATAACAACATCAAATAAACAACAACAACTACAACAACAAAAACAACAACAACAATGTCAACAACATTAACAACGTCTAATAAACAACAACAACAACAACGTCAAATAAACAACAACAACAACAACAATAACAAGGTCAAATAAACAACAATAACAACAACGTCAAATAAACAACAACAACAACGTCAAATAAACAACAACAACAACAACAAATACAACAACAACAACAACTTCAAATAACAACAACAACTTCAAATAACAACAACAACGTCAAATAAACAACAACAACAACGTCAAATAAACAACAATGTCAAATAAACAGCTACGTCAAATAAACAACAACAACAACAATGTCAAATAAATAACAACAACAACAACAACGTCAAATAAACAACAACAACAACAACGTCAAATAAACAACAACAACAACGTAAAATTAATAACAACAACAACAATAACAACAACAACGTCAAATAAACAACAACAACAACAACAACAACGTCAAATAAAAAACAACAACAACAACATCAACAACAACAAAAACGTCAAATAAACAACAACAACAACAACAACGTCAATAATAACAACTACGTCAAATAAACAACAACAACAACAACAATGTCAACAACAAGAACGTCAAATAAAAAACAACAACAAGAACGTCAAATAAACAACAACAACAACGTCAAATAAACAACTACAACAACAACGTCAACATCAACAACAACAACAATGTCAAATAAACAACAACATCAACAACAACAACAACGTCAAATAAACAACAACATCAACGTCAAATAAACAACAACAATAACAACGTCAAATAAACAACAACAACAACAACAACAACGTCAAATAAACACTAACACCATCAACAATAACAACAACAAAAACAACAACAATAACAACGTCAAATAAACAACAAAAACAACAACAACTATGTCAACAACATTAACAACGTCAAATAAACAATAACAACAACAACAACAACGTCAAATAAACAACAACAACAACAACAAAGTCAAATAAACAACAACAATAACAACGTCAAAAAAATAGCAACAATAACAATAACGTCAAATAAGCAACAACAACAACAACAACAACGTAAAATAACAAAAACAACGTCAAATAAACAACAATTACAACGTCAAATAAACAACAACAACAACAACAACAACAACGTCAAATAAACAATAACAACAACAACGTCAAATAAATAACAACAACAACAACATCAAATAAACAACCACAACAACAACGTCAAATAAACAACAACAACAACGTCAAACAAATAACAACAACAACAACGTTAAATTAACAACAACAACAACAATAACAACAACGTCAAATAAACAACAACAACAACAACGTCAAATAAAAAACAACAGCAACAACAACAACATCAACAACAACAAAAATGTCAAATAAACAACAACACCAACAACAAAGTCAATAACAACATCAATAACAACATCAATAACAACAACTACGTCAAATAAACAACAACAATAACAACGTCAAATAAACAACAACAACAACAACGTCAAATAAACAACAATAACAACAATGTCAACAACAACAACGTCAAATAAAAAACAATAACAACAACAACAATGTCAAATAAAAAACAACAACAAGAACGTCAAATAAACAACAAGAACAACAATGTCAACAACAACAACAACTTCAAATAAACAACTACAACAACAACGTCAAATAAACAACAACAACTAAAACAACATCAAATAAACAACAACAACAACAACGTCAAATAAACAACTACAACAACAACGTCAACAACAACAACAACAAAATTGTCAAATAAACAACAACAACAACAACGTCAAATAAACAACAACAACAACAACGTCAAATAAACAACAACAACAACAACGTCAAATAAACAACAACAACAACAACGTCAAATAAACAACAACAACACCAACAATAACAACAACAAAAATAATAACAACAACAACAACAACGTCAAATAAACAACAACAACAACAATAACAACATCAAATAAACAACAACAACTACAACAACAAAAACAACAACAACAATGTCAACAACATTAACAACGTCTAATAAACAACAACAACAACAACGTCAAATAAACAACAACAACAACAACGTCAACAACAGCAACAACGTAAAATAAACAACAACAACAACAACAATAACAATGTCAAATAAACAACAATAACAACAACGTCAAATAAACAACAACAACAACGTCAAATAAACAACAACAACAACAACAAATACAACAACAATAACAACTTCAAATAACAACAACAACTTCAAATAACAACAACAACGTCAAATAAACAACAACAACAACGTCAAATAAACAACAATGTCAAATAAACAACAACGTCAAATAAACAACAACAACAACAACAATGTCAAATAAATAACAACAACAACAACTTCAAATAAACAACAACAACAACAATGTCAAGTAAACAACAACAACGTCAAATTAATAACAACAACAACAATAACAACAACAACGTCAAATAAACAACAACAACAACAACAACGTCAAATAAAAAACAACAACAACAACAACATCAACAACAACAAAAACGTCAAATAAACAACAACAATAACAACAACAACAACGTCAATAACAACAAGTACGTCAAATAAACAACAACAACAACAACAATGTCAACAACAACAACGTCAAATAAAAAACAACAACAAGAACGTCAAATAAACAACAACAACAACAACAATGTCAACAACAACAACGTCAAATAAACAACTACAACAACAACGTCAACAACAACAACAACAATGTCAAATAAACAACAACAACAACAACAACGTCAAATAAACAACAACAACAACAACAACGTCAAATAAACAACAACAACAACAACGTCAAATAAACAATAACACCACCAACAATAACAACAACAAAAACAACAACAACAATAACAACGTCAAATAAACAACAAAAACAACAACAACTATGTCAACAACATTAACAACGTCAAATAAACAATAACAACAACAACAACAACGTCAAATAAACAACAACAATAACGTCAACAACAACGTCAAATAAACAACAACAACAACAATAATAATGTCAAATATACAACAACAATAACGTCAAATAAACAACAACAACAACGTCAAATACACAACAACAACAACAACAAATATAACAACAACAACAACTTCAAATAACAACAACAATGTGAATAAACAACAACATCAAATAAACAACAACAATAACAACGTCAAATAAACAAAAACAACAACGTCAAATAAATAATAACAACAACAACAATGTCAAATAAACAACAACAATAACAACACCGTCAACAACAACAACAATGTCAAATAAACAACAACAACAACAACGTCCAATAAACAACAACAACAACAACGTCAACAACAACAACAACAACGTCAAATAAACAACAACAACAACATCAAATAAACAACAACGTCAACAACAACAACAACAACGTCAAATAAACAACAAAAACTATGTCAACAACAACAACAACAACAACAACATCAAATATACAATAACAACAACAACGTCAACAACAACAACAACGTCAAATAAACAATAACAACAACAACAACGTCAAATAAATAACAACAACAACATCAAATAAACAACAACAACAACAACAACGTCAAATAAACAACAACAACAACAACGTCAAATAAACAACAACGTCAAATTAACAACAACAACAACAACAACAACAACAACAAATAAACAACAACAACAACGTCAAATAAAAACAACAACAACAACAACATCAACAACAACAAAAATGTCAAATAAACAACAACAACAACAACAACGTCAAGAACAACAACTACGTCAAATAAACAACAACAACAACAACAACAATGTCAACAACAACAACAACAACAACATCAAATAAAAAACAACAATAAGAACGTCAAATAAACAACAACAACAACAACAATGTCAACAACAACAACGTCAAATAAAAAACAACAACAACATCAAATAAACAACAACAACAACAACAACGTCAAATAAACAACTACAACAACAACGTCAAAAACAACAACAACAACAATGTCAAATAAACAACAACAACAACGTCAAATAAACAACAACAACAACGTCAAATAAACAACAACAACAACAACGTCAAATAAACAACAACAACAACAATGTCAAATAAACAACAACAACAACGTCAAATAAACAACAGCAACAACAATAACAACAACAAAAACAACAACAATAATAACAACGTCAAATAAACAACAAAAACAACAACAACTATGTCAACAACATTAACAACGTCAAATAAACAACAACAACAACAACAACAACAACAACAACAACAACAACGTCAAATAAAAAACAACAAAAACAACGTCAACAACAACATTAACAACGTCAAATAAACAACAACAACAATGTCAAATAAACAACAACGTCAACAACAACAACAACAACAACGTCAAATAAACAACAAGAACTATGTCAACAACAACAACAACAACATCAAATAAACAATAACAACAACAACGTCAACAACAACAACAACGTCAAATAAACAACAACAACAACAACGACGACAACGTCAAATAAACAACAACAACAACGTCAAATAAACAACAACAACAACGTCAAATAAATAACAACAACAACGTCAAATAAACAACAAAAACAACGACATCAACAACGTCAAATGAAGAACAACAACAACAACGTCAAATAAACAACAACAACAACAACGTCAAATGAATAACAACAACAACAACAACGTCAAATAAACAACAACAATAACAACAATGTCAAATAAGCAACAACAATAACAACAATAACAAATACAACAACAACTACAACAATGTCAAATAAATAACAACAACAACAACGTCAAATAAACAACAACAACAACAACGTCAAATAAATAGCAACAATAACAACAACGTCAAATAAGCAACAACAACAACAACTAATACAACAACAACAACAACAACGTCAAATAACAAAAACAACGTCAAATAAACAACAATAACAACGTCAAATAAACAACAACAACGCCAAATAAACAATAACAACAACAACAACGTCAAATAAATAACAACAACAACAACGTTAAATAAACAACAACAACAACAATGTCAAATAAACAACAACAACAACGTCAAATAAACAACAACAACAACAACAACATCAAATTAACAACAACAACAACAACGTCAAATAAAATTAACAACAAAAACAACGTCAAATAAATAACAACAACAACAATGTCAAATAAACAACAACAACAACAACACCGTCAACAACAATAACAATGTCAAATAAACAACAACAATGACAATGTCCAGTAAACAACAACAACAACAACGTCAACAACAACAACAACAACAACGTTAAATAAACAACAACAACAACGTCAAATAAACAACAACGGCAACAACAAGAACAACGTCAAATAAACAACAACAACTATGTCAACAACAACAATAACAACATCAAATAGACAACAACAATAACAACGTCAACAACAACAACAACGTCAAATAAACAACAACAACAACGTTAAATAAACACCAACTACAACAACGTTAACAACAACGCCAAATAAACAACAACAACAACAACGTCAAATAAATAACAACAACAACGTCAAATAAACAACAAAAACAACAACAACAACAACGTCAAATAAACAACAACAACAACAACAACAACGTCAAATAAACAACAACAACAACAACAACGTCAAATGAATAACAACAACAACAACGTCAAATAAACAACAACAATAACAACAACGTCAAATAAGCAACAACAATAACAACAATAACAAATATAACAACAACAACAACAACAACGTCAAATAAACAACAACAACAACAATAACGTCAAATAAACAACAACAACAACAACAACGTCAAATAAACAACAACAATAACAACGTCAAATAAATAGCAACAATAACAACAGCGTCAAATAAGCAACAACAACAACAACAAATACAACAACAACAACAACAACAACCTAAAATAACAAAAACAACGTCAAATAAACAACAATAACAACGTCCAATAAACAACAATAACAACGTCAAATAAACAACAACA
>OX451735.1:1387304538-1387329538 GCA_948472305.1 Vicia faba | reverse complement strand
AAATAAACAACAACAACAACAATGTCAACAACAACGTCAAATAAAAAACAACAACAACGTCAAATAAACAACAACAACTAAAACAACATCAAATAAACAACAAAAACAACAACAACAATGTCAACAACATTAACAACGTCTAATAAACAACAACAACAACAACAACGTCAAATAAACAACAACAACAACAATGTCAACAACAACGTCAAATAAACAACAACAACAACAACAATAACAACGTCAAATAAACAACAACAATAACGTCAAATAAACAACAACAACAACGTCAAATAAACAACAACAACAACAAATACAACAACAACAACAACTTCAAATAACAACAACGACGTCAAATAAACAACAACAACAACGTCAAATAAACAACAATGTCAAATAAACAACAACGTCAAATAAACAACAACAACAACAACAACGTCAAATAAATAACAACAACAACAACGTCCAATAAACAACAACAACAACAATGTCAAATAAACAACAACAACAACGTCAAAATAACAACAACAACAACAACAACAATAACAACAACAACATCGTCAAATAAACAACAACAGCAACAACAACAACGTCAAATAAAAAACAACAACAACAACATCAACAACAACAAAAACGTCAAATAAACAACAACAACAACAACAACAACGTCAATAACAACAACTGCGTCAAATAAACAACAACAACAACAACAATATCAACAACAACAACGTCAAATAAACAACAACAACAACAACAATAATGTCAAATAAAAAACAACAACAACAACGTCAAATAAATAACAACAACAACAATGTCAAATAAACAACAACAACAACAACATCGTCAACAACAACAACAATGTCAAATAAACAACAACAACAACGTCTAATAAACAACAACAACAACAACGTCTAATAAACAACAACAACAACGTCAACAACAACAACAACAACGTCAAATAAACAACAACGGCAGCAACAACAACAACGTCAAATAAACAACAACAACTATGTCAACAACAATAATAACAACATCAAATAAACAACAACAACAACGTCAACAACAACAATAACGTCAAATAAATAACAACAACAACAACGTCAAATAAAGAACAACAACAACAACGTTAACAACAACGTCAAATAAACAACAACAATACCAACGTCAAATAAACAACAACAACAACAACAACGTCAAATAAACACCAACAACAACGTTAACAACAACGTCAAATAAACAACAACAATGTCAAATAAATAACAACAACAACGTCAAATAAACAACAAAAACAACGACAACAACAACGTCAAATAAAGAACAACAACAACAACAACAACGTCAAATAAACAACAACAACAACAACGTCAAATGAATAACAACAACAACAACGTCAAATAAACAACAACAATAACAACAACGTAAAATAAGCAATAACAATTACAACAACAACAACTACAACAACAACAACGTCAAATAAACAACAACAACAACAACGTCAAATAAACAACAACAACAAAGTCAAATAAACAACAACAATAACAACGTCAAATAAATAGCAACAATAACAAAAACGTCAAATAAGCAACAACAACAACAACAACAACAAATACAACAACAACAACGTCAAATAAGCAATAACACCAACAACGTCAAATAAATAACAACAACAACAACAACATCAAATAAACAACCACAACAACAACGTCAAATAAACAACAACAACAACGTCAAATAAATAACAACAACAGCAACGTTAAATTAACAACAACAACAACTATAACAACAACAACAACGTCAAATAAACAACAACAACAACAACGTCAAATAAAAAACAACAGCAACAACAACAACATCAACAACAACAAAAATGTCAAATAAACAACAACAACAACAAAGTCAATAACAACAACTACGTCAAATAAACAACAACAATAACAACGTCAAATAAACAACAACAACAACAACGTCAAATAAACAACAATAACAACAATGTCAACAACAACAACGTCAAATAAAAAACAATAACAACAACAACAATGTCAAATAAACAACAAGAACAACAATGTCAACAACAACAACAACGTCAAATAAACAACTACAACAACAGTGTCAAATAAACAACAACAACTAAAACAACATCAAATAAACAACAACAACAACAACAACGTCAAATAAACAACTACAACAACAACGTCAACAACAACAACAACAAAATTGTCAAATAAACAACAACAACAACAACGTCAAATAAACAACAACAACAACAACAACGTCAAATAAACAACAACAACAACAACGTCAAATAAACAACAATAACAACAACGTCAAATAAACAACAACAACAACAACGTCAAATAAACAACAACAACACCAACAATAACAACAACAAAAATAATAACAACAACAACAATAACAACGTCAAATAAACATCAGCAACAACAATAATAACATCAAATAAACAACAACAACTACAACAACAAAAACAACAACAACAATGTCAACAACATTAACAACGTCTAATAAACAACAACAACAACAACAACAACAACAATGTCAAATAAACAACAACAACAACAACGTCAACAACAACAACAACGTAAAATAAACAACAACAACAACAACAATAACAACGTCAAATAAACAACAATAACAACAACGTCAAATAAACAACAACAACAACGTCAAATAAACAACAACAACAACAACAAATACAACAACAAGAACAACTTCAAATAACAACAACAACTTCAAATAACAACAACAACGTCAAATAAACAACAACAACAACGTCAAATAAACAACAATGTCAAATAAACAACAACGTCAAATAAATAACAACAACAACAATGTCAAATAAATAACAACAACAACGTCAAATAAACAACAACAACAACAACGTCAAATAAACAACAACAACAACGTCAAATTAATAACAACAACAACAATAACAACAACAACGTCAAATAAACAACAACAACAACAACAACGTCAAATAAAAAACAACAACAACAACAACATCAACAACAACAAAAACGTCAAATAAACAACAACAACAACAACAACAACGTCAATAACAACAACTACGTCAAATAAACAACAACAACAACAATGTCAACAACAACAACGTCAAATAAAAAACAACAACAACAACGTCAACAACAACAACAACAACAATGTCAACAACAACAACGTCAAATAAGCAACTACAACAACAACGTCAACAACAACAACAACAATGTCAAATAAAAAACAACAACAACAACAACGTCAAATAAACAACAACATCAACGTCAAATAAACAACAACAACAACAACAACGTCAAATAAACAACAACAACAACAACAACGTCAAATAAACAACAACAACAACAACAACAACGTCAAATAAACAATAACACCACCAACAATAACAACAACAAAAACAACAACAACAATAACAACGTCAAATAAACAACACAAACAACAACAACTATGTCAACAACATTAACAACATCAAATAAACAATAACAACAACAACAACAACGTCAAATAAACAACAACAACAACAAAGTCAAATAAACAACAACAATAACAACGTCAAATAAATAGCAACAATAACAATAACGTCAAATAAGCAACAACAACAACAACAACAACAAGAACAACAACAAATACAACAACAACAACAATGTAAAATAACAAAAACAACGTCAAATAAACAACAATAACAACGTCAAATAAACAACAATAACCACAACAACAACGTCAAATAAACAATAACAACAACAACGTCAAATAAATAACAACAACAACAACATCAAATAAACAACCACAACAACAACGTCAAATAAACAACAACAACAACGTCAAATAAATAACAACAACAACAACGTTAAATTAACAACAACAACAACAATAACAACAACAACAACGTCAAATAAACAACAACAACAACAACGTCAAATAAAAAACAACAGCAACAACAACAACATCAACAACAACAAAAATGTCAAATAAACAACAACACCAACAACAACAACAACAAAGTCAATAACAACATCAATAACAACAACTACGTCAAATAAACAACAACAATAACAACCTCAAATAAACAACAAGAACAACAACGTCAAGTAAACAACAATAACAACAATGTCAACAACAACAACGTCAAATAAAAAACAATAACAACAACAACAATGTCAAATAAAAAACAACAACAAGAACGTCAAATAAACAACAAGAACAACAATGTCAACAACAACAACAACGTCAAATAAACAACTACAACAACAACGCCAAATAAACAACAACAACTAAAACAACATCAAATAAACAACAACAACAACAACGTCAAATAAACAACTACAACAACAACGTCAACAACAACAACAACAAAATTGTCAAATAAACAACAACAACAACAACGTCAAATAAACAACAACAACAACAACGTCAAATAAACAACAACAACAACGTCAAATAAACAACAACAACAACAACAACAACGTCAAATAAACAACAACAACAACAACGTCAAATAAACAACAACAACAACAACGTCAAATAAACAACAACAACAACGTCAAATAAACAACAAAAACAACGACAACAACAACGTCAAATAAAGAACAACAACAACAACAACGTCAAATAAACAATAACAACAACAACAACAATGTCAAATGAATAACAACAACAACAACGTCAAATAAACAACAACAATAACAACAACGTCAAATAAGCAACAACAATAACAACAATAACAAATACAACAACAACAACAACGTCAAATAAACAACAACAACAACAACAACAACAACAACAACGTCAAATAAACAACAACAAAAACAACAACGTCGAATAAACAACAACAATAACAACGTCAAATAAATAGCAACAATAACAACAACGTCAAATAAGCAACAACAACAACAACAAATACAACAACAACAACGTAAAATAACAAAAACAACGTCAAATAAACAACAATAACAACGTCAAATAAACAACAACAACAACAACAACGTCAAATAAACAATAACAACAACAACGTCAAATAAATAACAACAACAACAACATCAAATAAACAACAACAACAACAACGTCAAGTAAACAACAACAACAACGTCAAATAAATAACAACAACGACAACGTCAAATTAACAACAACAACAACAACGTCAAATAAAAAACAACAACAACAACATCAACAACAAAAAAAACGTCAAATAAACAACAAGAACAACAACAACAACAACAGCGTTAATAACAACAACTACGTCAAATAAACAACAACAACAACAACGTCAAATAAACAACAACAACAACAATGTCAACAACAACAAAGTCAAATAAACAACAACAACAACAACGTCAAATAAACAACAACAACAACAATGTCAACAACAACAACGTCAAATAAAAAACAACAACAACGTCAAATAAACAACAACAACTAAAACAACATCAAATAAACAACAACAACAACAACAACGTCAAATAAACAACTACAACAACAACGTCAACAACAACAACAACAATGTCAAATAAACAACAACAACAACAACGTCAAATAAACAACAACAACACCAACAATAACAACAACAACAACAACAACGTCAAATAAACAACAAAAACAACAACAACAATGTCAACAACATTAACAACGTCTAATAAACAACAACAACAACGACGTCAAATAAACAACAACAACAACAATGTCAATAACAACAACAACAACAATAACAACGTCAAATAAACAACAACAATAACGTCAAATAAACAACAACAACAACGTCAAATAAACAACAACAACAATAACAAATACAACAACAATAACAACTTCAAATAACAACAACAACGTCAAATAAACAACAACAACAACGTCAAATAAACAACAATGTCAAATAAACAACAACGTCAAATAAACAACAACAACAACGTCAAATAAATAACAACAACAACAACGTCCAATAAACAACAACAACAACAATGTCAAATAAACAACAACGACAATGTCAAAATAACAACAACAACAACAATAACAACAACAACAACGTCAAATAAACAACAACAACAACAACAACGTCAAATAAAAAACAACAACAACAACAACATCAACAACAACAACAACAACGTCAAATAAACAACAACAACAACAACGTCAATAACAACAACTGCGTCAAATAAACAACAACAACAACAACAATGTCAACAACAACAACGTCAAATAAACAACAACAACAACAATAATGTCAAATAAAAAACAACAACAACAACGTCAAATAAATAACAACAACAATAACAATGTCAAATAAACAACAACAACAACAACACTGTCAACAACAACAACAATGTCAAATAAACAACAACAACAACGTCTAATAAACAACAACAACAACAACGTCTAATAAACAACAACAACAACGTCAACAACAACAACAACGTCAAATAAACAACAACGACAGCAACAACAACAACGTCAAATAAACAACAACAACTATGTCAACAACAATAATAACAACATCAAATAAACAACAACAACAACGTCAACAACAACAATAACGTCAAATAAATAACAACAACAACAACAACAACGTCAAATAAAGAACAACAACAACAACGTTAACAACAACGTCAAATAAACAACAACAATACCAACGTCAAATAAACAACAACAACAACAACGTCAAATAAACAACAACAACAACGTTAACAACAACGTCAAATAAACAACAACAATGTCAAATAAATAACAACAACAACGTCAAATAAACAACAAAAATAACGACAACAACAACGTTAAATAAAGAACAACAACAACAACAACAACAACAAAGTCAAATAAACAACAACAACAACAACGTCAAATGAATAACAACAACAACAACGTCAAATAAACAACAATAATAACAACAACGTCAAATAAACAACAATAACAACAATAACAATTACAACAACAACAACAACAACAACGTCAAATAAACAACAACAACAACAACAAAGTCAAATAAACAACAACAATAACAACGTTAAATAAATAGCAACAATAACAATAACGTCAAATAAGCAACAACAACAACAACAACAACAAATACAACAACAACAACAACGTAAAATAACAAAAACAACGTCAAATAAACAACAATAACAACGTCAAATAAACAACAACAACAACAACGTCAAATAAACAATAACAACAACAACGTCAAATAAATAACAACAACAACATCATCAAATAAACAACCACAACAACAACGTCAAATAAACAACAACAACAACGTCAAATAAATAACAACAACAACAACGTTAAATTAACAACAACAACAACAGTAACAACAACAACAACGTCAAATAAACAACAACAACAACAACGTCAAATAAAAAACAACAGCAACAACAACAACATCAACAACAACAAAAATGTCAAATAAACAACAACACCACCAACAACAACAACAAAGTCAATAACAACATCAATAACAACAACTACGTCAAATAAACAACAACAATAACAACGTCAAATAAACAACAACAACAGCAACGTCAAATAAAAAACAATAACAACAACAACAATGTCAAATAAAAAACAACAACAAGAACGTCAAATAAACAACAAGAACAACAATGTCAACAACAACAACAACGTCAAATAAACAACTACAACAACAACGTCAAATAAACAATAACAACTAAAACAACATCAAATAAACAACAACAACAACAACAACAACAACGTCAAATAAACAACTAAAACAACAACGTCAACAACAACAACAACAAAATTGTCAAATAAACAACAACAACAACAACAACGTCAAATAAACAACAACAACGTCAAATAAACAACAACAACAACGTCAAATAAACAACAACAACAACAACAACGTCAAATAAACAACAACAACAACAACAACGTCAAATAAACAACAACAACAACAACGTCAAATAAACAACAACAACAACGTCAAATAAACAACAAAAACAACGACAACAACAACGTCAAATAAAGAACAACAACAACAACAACGTCAAATAAACAATAACAACAACAACAACAATGTCAAATGAATAACAACAACAACAACGTCAAATAAACAACAACAATAACAACAACGTCAAATAAGCAACAACAATAACAACAATAACAAATACAACAACAACAACAACGTCAAATAAACAACAACAAGAACAACAACAACGTCAAATAAACAACAACAAAAACAACAACGTCAAATAAACAACAACAATAACAACGTCAAATAAATAGCAACAATAACAACAACGTCAAATAAGCAACAACAACAACAACAAATACAACAACAACAACGTAAAATAACAAAAACAACGTCAAATAAACAACAATAACAACGTCAAATAAACAACAACAACAACAACGTCAAATAAACAATAACAACAACAACAACGTCAAATAAATAACAACAACAACAACATCAAATAAACAACAACAACAACGTCAAGTAAATAACAACAACAACGTCAAATAAATAACAACAACGACAACGTCAAATTAACAACAACAACAACAACGTCAAATAAAAAACAACAACAACAACATCAACAACAAAAAAAACGTCAAATAAACAACAAGAACAACAACAACAACAACAACGTTAATAACAACAACTACGTCAAATAAACAACAACAACAACAACAACGTCAAATAAACAACAACAACAACAATGTCAACAACAACAAAGTCAAATAAACAACAACAACAACAACGTCAAATAAACAACAACAACAACAATGTCAACAACAACAACGTCAAATAAAAAACAACAACAACGTCAAATAAACAACAACAACTAAAACAACATCAAATAAACAACAACAACAACAACAACGTCAAATAAACAACTACAACAACAACGTCAACAACAACAACAACAATGTCAAATAAACAACAACAACAACAACGTCAAATAAACAACAACAACACCAACAATAATAACAACAACAACAACAACGTCAAATAAACAACAAAAACAACAACAACAATGTCAACAACATTAACAACGTCTAATAAACAACAACAACAACAACGTCAAATAAACAACAACAACAACAATGTCAATAACAACAACAACAACAATAACAACGTCAAATAAACAACAACAATAACGTCAAATAAACAACAACAACAACGTCAAATAAACAACAACAACAATAACAAATACAACAACAATAACAACTTCAAATAACAACAACAACGTCAAATAAACAACAACAACAACGTCAAATAAACAACAATGTCAAATAAACAACAACAACAACAACAATGTCAACAACAACAACGTCAAATAAACAACAACAACAACAATAATGTCAAATAAAAAACAACAACAACAACGTCAAATAAATAACAACAACAATAACAATGTCAAATAAACAACAACAACAACAACACTGTCAACAACAACAACAATGTCAAATAAACAACAACAACAACGTCTAATAAACAACAACAACAACAACGTCTAATAAACAACAACAACAACGTCAACAACAACAACAACGTCAAATAAACAACAACGACAGCAACAACAACAACGTCAAATAAACAACAACAACTATGTCAACAACAATAATAACAACATCAAATAAACAACAACAACAACGTCAACAACAACAATAACGTCAAATAAATAACAACAACAACAACAACAACAACGTCAAATAAAGAACAACAACAACAACGTTAACAACAACGTCAAATAAACAACAACAATACCAACGTCAAATAAACAACAACAACAACAACGTCAAATAAACAACAACAACAACGTTAACAACAACGTCAAATAAACAACAACAATGTCAAATAAATAACAACAACAACGTCAAATAAACAACAAAAATAACGACAACAACAACGTTAAATAAAGAACAACAACAACAACAACAACAACAAAGTCAAATAAACAACAACAACAACAACGTCAAATGAATAACAACAACAACAACGTCAAATAAACAACAATAATAACAACAACGTCAAATAAACAACAATAACAACAATAACAATTACAACAACAACAACAACAACGTCAAATAAACAACAACAACAACAACAAAGTCAAATAAACAACAACAATAACAACGTTAAATAAATAGCAACAATAACAATAACGTCAAATAAGCAACAACAACAACAACAACAACAAATACAACAACAACAACAACGTAAAATAACAAAAACAACGTCAAATAAACAACAATAACAACGTCAAATAAACAACAACAACAACAACGTCAAATAAACAATAACAACAACAACGTCAAATAAATAACAACAACAACATCATCAAATAAACAACCACAACAACAACGTCAAATAAACAACAACAACAACGTCAAATAAATAACAACAACAACAACGTTAAATTAACAACAACAACAACAGTAACAACAACAACAACGTCAAATAAACAACAACAACAACAACGTCAAATAAAAAACAACAGCAACAACAACAACATCAACAACAACAAAAATGTCAAATAAACAACAACACCACCAACAACAACAACAAAGTCAATAACAACATCAATAACAACAACTACGTCAAATAAACAACAACAATAACAACGTCAAATAAACAACAACAACAGCAACGTCAAATAAACAACAATAACAACAATGTCAACAACAACAACGTCAAATAAAAAACAATAACAACAACAACAATGTCAAATAAAAAACAACAACAAGAACGTCAAATAAACAACAAGAACAACAATGTCAACAACAACAACAACAACGTCAAATAAACAACTACAACAACAACGTCAAATAAACAATAACAACTAAAACAACATCAAATAAACAACAACAACAACAACAACAACGTCAAATAAACAACTAAAACAACAACGTCAACAACAACAACAACAAAATTGTCAAATAAACAACAACAACAACAACAACGTCAAATAAACAACAACAACGTCAAATAAACAACAACAACAACGTCAAATAAACAACAACAACAACAACAACGTCAAATAAACAACAACAACAACAACAACGTCAAATAAACAACAACAACAACAACGTCAAATAAACAACAACAACAACGTCAAATAAACAACAAAAACAACGACAACAACAACGTCAAATAAAGAACAACAACAACAACAACGTCAAATAAACAATAACAACAACAACAACAATGTCAAATGAATAACAACAACAACAACGTCAAATAAACAACAACAATAACAACAACGTCAAATAAGCAACAACAATAACAACAATAACAAATACAACAACAACAACAACGTCAAATAAACAACAACAAGAACAACAACAACGTCAAATAAACAACAACAAAAACAACAACGTCAAATAAACAACAACAATAACAACGTCAAATAAATAGCAACAATAACAACAACGTCAAATAAGCAACAACAACAACAACAAATACAACAACAACAACGTAAAATAACAAAAACAACGTCAAATAAACAACAATAACAACGTCAAATAAACAACAACAACAACAACGTCAAATAAACAATAACAACAACAACAACGTCAAATAAATAACAACAACAACAACATCAAATAAACAACAACAACAACGTCAAGTAAACAACAACAACAACGTCAAATAAATAACAACAACGACAACGTCAAATTAACAACAACAACAACGTCAAATAAAAAACAACAACAACAACATCAACAACAACAAAAACGTCAAATAAATAACAACAACAACAACAACAACAACAACGTCAATAACAACAACTACGTCAAATAAACAACAACAACAACAACGTCAAATAAACAACAACAACAACAATGTCAACAACAACAACGTCAAATAAAAAACAACAACAACAACGTCAAATAAACAACAACAACAACAATGTCAACAACAAAAACGTCAAATAAAAAACAACAACAACGTCAAATAAACAACAACAACTAAAACAACATCAAATAAACAACAACAACAACAACGTCAAATAAACAACTACAACAACAACGTCAACAACAACAACAACAATGTCAAATAAACAACAACAACAACAACGTCAAATAAACAACAACAACACCAACAATAACAACAACAACAACAACGTTAAATAAACAACAAAAACAACAACAACAATGTCAACAACATTAACAACGTCTAATAAACAACAACAACAACAACAACGTCAAATAAACAACAACAACAACAATGTCAACAACAACAACAACAATAACAACGTCAAATAAACAACAACAATAACGTCAAATAAACAACAACAACAACGTCAAATAAACAACAACAACAATAACAAATACAACATCAACAACAACTTCAAATAACAACAACAACGTCAAATAAACAACAATAACAACGTCAAATAAACAACAATGTCAAATAAACAACAACGTCAAATAAACAACATAAACAACAACGTCCAATAAACAACAACAACAACAACAATGTCAAATAAACAACAACAACAACGTCAAAATAACAACAACAACAACAATAACAACAATAACAACGTCAAATAAACAACAACAACAACAACATCAACAACAACAACAACAACGTCAAATAAACAACAACAACAACAACGTCAATAACAACAACTGCGTCAAATAAACAACAACAACAATGTCAACAACAACAACGTCAAATAAACAACAACAAAAACAATAATGTCAAATAAACAACAACAACAACAACAACGTCAAATAAATAACAACAACAATAACAATGTCAAATAAACAACAACAACAACACCGTCAACAACAACAACAATGTCAAATAAACAACAACAACAACGTCTAATAAATAACAACAACAACAACGTCTAATAAACAACAACAATAACGTCAACAACAACAACAACGTCAAATAAACAACAACAACTATGTCAACAACAATAATAACAACATCAAATAAACAACAACAACAACGTCAACAACAACAATAACGTCAAATAAATAACAACAACAACAACAACGTAAAATAAAGAACAACAACAACAACGTTAACAACAACGTCAAATAAACAACAACAATACCAACGTCAAATAAACAACAACAACAACAACGTCAAATAAACAACAACAACAACGTTAACAACAACGTCAAATAAACAACAACAATGTCAAATAAATAACAACAACAACGTAAAATAAACAACAAAAACAACGACAACAACAACGTTAAATAAAGAACAACAACAACAACAACAAAGTCAAATAAACAACAACAACAACAACATCAAATGAATAACAACAACAACAACGTCAAATAAACAACAATAATAACAACAACGTCAAATAAGCAACAACAATAACAACAATAACAATTACAACAACAACAACAACGTCAAATAAACAACAACAACAACAACAAAGTCAAATAAACAAAAACAATAACAACGTCAAATAAATAGCAACAATAACAATAACGTCAAATAAGCAACAACAACAACAAATACAACAACAACAACAACGTAAAATAACAAAAACAACGTCAAATAAACAACAATAACAACGTCAAATAAACAACAACAACAACAACAACAACGTCAAATAAACAATAACAACAACAACGTCAAATAAATAACAACAACAACAACATCAAATAAACAACCACAACAACAACGTCAAATAAACAACAACAACAATGTCAAATAAATAACAACAACAACAACGTTAAATTAACAACAACAACAACAATAACAACAACAACAACGTCAAATAAACAACAACAACAACAACGTCAAATAAAAAACAACAGCAACAACAACAACATCAACAACAACAAAAATGTCAAATAAACAACAACACCACCAACAACAACAACAAAGTCAATAACAACATCAATAACAACAACTACGTCAAATAAACAACAACAATAACAACGTCAAATAAACAACAACAACAACAACGTCAAATAAACAACAATAACAACAATGTCAACAACAACAACGTCAAATAAAAAACAATAACAACAACAACAATGTCAAATAAAAAACAACAACAAGATCGTCAAATAAACAACAAGAACAACAATGTCAACAACAACAACAACGTCAAATAAACAACTACAACAACAACGTCAAATAAACAACAACAACTAAAACAACATCAAATAAACAACAACAACAACAACAACGTCAAATAAACAACTAAAACAACAACGTCAACAACAACAACAACAAAATTGTCAAATAAACAACAACAACAACAACGTCAAATAAACAACAACAACAACAACAACGTCAAATAAACAACAACAACAACGTCAAATAAACAACAACAACAACAACGTCAAATAAACAACAACAACAACAACGTCAAATAAACAACAACAACACCAACAATAACAACAACAAAAATAATAACAACAACAACAACAACGTCAAATAAACAACAACAACAACAACAATAACAACATCAAATAAACAACAACAACTACAACAACAAAAACAACAACAACAATGTCAACAACATTAACAACGTCTAATAAACAACAACAACAACAACGTCAAATACACAACAACAACAACAACAATAACAACGTCAAATAAACAACAATAACAACAACGTCAAATAAACAACAACAACAACGTCAAATAAACAACAACAACAACAACAACAAATACAACAACAACAACAACAACTTCAAATAACAACAACAACTTCAAATAACAACAACAACGTCAAATAAATAACAACAACAACGTCAAATAACCAACAATGTCAAATAAACAACAACGTCAAATAAACAACAACAACAACAATGTCAAATAAATAACAACAACAACAACGTCAAATAAACAACAACAACAACAACGTCAAATAAACAACAACAACAACGTCAAATTAATAACAACAACAACAATAACAACAACAACGTCAAATAAACAACAACAACAACAACAACGTCAAATAAAAATCAACAACAACAACAACATCAACAACAACAAAAACGTCAAATAAACAACAACAACAACAACAACAACGTCAATAATAACAACTACGTCAAATAAACAACAACAACAACAACAATGTCAACAACAACAACGTCAAATAAAAAACAACAACAAGAACGTCAAATAAACAACAACAACAACAATGTCAACAACAACAACGTCAAATAAACAACTACAACAACAACGTCAACATCAACAACAACAACAATGTCAAATAAACAACAAAAACAACAACAACAACAACAACGTCAAATAAACAACAACATCAACGTCAAATAAACAACAACAACAACAACGTCAAATAAACAACAACAACAACAACGTCAAATAAACAACAACAACAACAACAACAACAACGTCAAATAAACAATAACACCACCAGCAATAACAACAACAAAAACAACAACAACAATAACAACGTCAAATAAACAACAAAAACAACAACAACTATGTCAACAACATTAACAACGTCAAATAAACAATAACAACAACAACAACAACGTCAAATAAACAACAACAACAACAAATTCAAATAAACAACAACAATAACAACGTCAAATAAATAGCAACAATAACAATAACGTCAAATAAGCAACAACAACAACAACAACAACAACAAATACAACAACAACAACAACGTAAAATAACAAAAACAACGTCAAATAAACAACAATAACAACGTCAAATAAACAACAACAACAACAACAACAACGTCAAATAAACAATAACAACAACAACGTCAAATAAATAACAACAACAACAACATCAAATAAACAACCACAACAACAACGTCAAATAAACAACAACAACAACGTCAAATAAATAACAACAACAACAACGTTAAATTAACAACAACAACAACAATAACAACAACAACAACGTCAATTAAACAACAACAACAACAACAACGTCAAATAAAAAACAACAGCAATAACAACAACATCAACAACAACAAAAATGTCAAATAAACAACAACACCACCAACAACAACAACAAAGTCAATAACAACATCAATAACAACAACTACGTCAAATAAACAACAACAATAACAACGTCAAATAAACAACAACAACAACAACAACAACGTCAAATAAACAACAATAACAACAATGTCAACAACAACAACGTCAAATAAAAAACAATAACAACAACAACAATGTCAAATAAAAAACAACAACAAGAACGTCAAATAAACAACAAGAACAACAATGTCAACAACAACAACAACGTCAAATAAACAACTACAACAACAACGTCAAATAAACAACAACAACTAAAACAACATCAAATAAACAACAACAACAACAACAACGTCAAATAAACAACTACAACAACAACGTCAACAACAACAACAAAAAAATTGTCAAATAAACAACAACAACAACAACAACGTCAAATAAACAACAACAACAACAACAACGTCAAATAAACAACAACAACAACGTCAAATAAACAACAACAACAACAACGTCAAATAAACAACAACAACAACGTCAAATAAACAACAACAACACCAACAATAACAACAACAAAAATAATAACAACAACAACAACAACGTCAAATAAACAACAACAACAACAATAACAACATCAAATAAACAACAACAACTACAACAACAAAAACAACAACAACAATGTCAACAACATTAACAACGTCTAATAAACAACAACAACAACAACGTCAAATAAACAACAACAACAACAACGTCAACAACAGCAACAACGTAAAATAAACAACAGCAACAACAACAATAACAACGTCAAATAAACAACAATAACAACAACGTCAAATAAACAACAACAACAACGTCAAATAAACAACAACAACAACAACAAATACAACAACAACAACAACTTCAAATAACAACAACAACTTCAAATAACAACAACAACGTCAAATAAACAACAACAACAACGTCAAATAAACAACAATGTCAAATAAACAACAACGTCAAATAAACAACAACAACAAAAATGTCAAATAAATAACAACAACAACAACGTCAAATAAACAACAACAACAACAACGTCAAACAAAACAACAACAACAACGTCAAATTAATAACAACAACAACAATAACAACAACAACGTCAAATAAACAACAACAACAACAACAACGTCAAATAAAAAACAACAACAACAACAACATCAACAACAATAAAAACGTCAAATAAACAACAACAATAACAACAACAACAACGTCAATAACAACAACTACGTCAAATAAACAACAACAACAACAACAACAATGTCAACAACAACAACGTCAAATAAAAAACAACAACAAGAACGTCAAATAAACAACAACAACAACAATGTCAACAACAACAACATCAAATAAACAACTACAACAACAACGTCAACAACAACAACAACAATGTCAAATAAACAACAACAACAACAACAACGTCAAATAAACAACAACATCAACGTCAAATAAACAACAACAACAACAACGTCAAATAAACAACAACAACAACAACAACATCAAATAAACAACAATAACAACAACAACAACGTCAAATAAACAATAACACCACCAACAATAACAACAACAAAAACAACAACAACAATAACAACTTCAAATAAACAACAAAAACAACAACAACTATGTCAACAACATTAACAACGTCAAATAAACAATAACAACAACAACAACAACGTCAAATAAACAACAACAATAACGTCAACAACAACGTCAAATAAACAACAACAACAACAATAATAATGTCAAATAAACAACAACAATAACGTCAAATAAACAACAACAACAACGTCAAATACACAACAACAACCACAACAACAACAAATATAACAACAACTTCAAATAACAACAACAATGTCAAATAAACAACAACATCAAATAAACAACAACAATAACAACGTCAAATAAACAACAACAACAACAACGTCAAATAAATAATAACAACAACAACAATGTCAAATAAACAACAACAATAACAACACCGTCAACAACAACAACAATGTCAAATAAACAACAACAACAACAACGTCCAATAAACAACAACAACAACAACGTCAACAACAACAACAACAACGTCAAATAAACAACAACAACTAAAACAACATCAAATAAATAACAACAACAACAACAACAACAACGTCAAATAAACAACTAAAACAACAACGTCAACAACAACAACAAAATTGTCAAATAAACAACAACAATAACAACCACGTAAAATAAACAACAACAACAACAACAACGTCAAATAAACAACAACAACAACAACGTCAAATAAACAACAACAACAACAACAACGTCAAATAAACAACAACAACAACAACAACGTCAAATAAACAACAACAACACCAACAATAACAACAACAAAAATAATAACAACAACAACCACAACGTCAAATAAACAACAACAACAACAATAACAACATCAAATAAACAACAACAACTACAACAACAAAAACAACAACAACAATGTCAACAACATTAACAACGTCTAATAAACAACAACAACAACAACAACAACGTCAAATAAACAACAACAACAACAACAATAACAACGTCAAATAAACAACAATAACAACAACGTCAAATAAACAACAACAACAACGTCAAATAAACAACAACAACAACAACAACAAATACAACAACAACAACAACAACTTCAAATAACAGCAACAACTTCAAATAACAACAACAACGTCAAATAAATAACAACAACAACGTCAAATAACCAACAATGTCAAATAAACAACAACGTCAAATAAACAACAACAACAACAATGTCAAATAAATAACAACAACAACAACTTCAAATAAACAACAACAACAACAACGTCAAATAAACAACAACAACAACGTCAAATTAATAACAACAACAACAATAACAACAACAACGTCAAATAAACAACAACAACAACAACGTCAAATAAAAATCAACAACAACAACAACATCAACAACAACAAAAACGTCAAATAAACAACAACAACAACAACAACAACAACAACAACAACGTCAATAATAACAACTACGTCAAATAAACAACAACAACAACAACAATGTCAACAACAACAACGTCAAATAAAAAACAACAACAAGAACGTCAAATAAACAACAACAACAACAATGTCAACAACAACAACGTCAAATAAACAACTACAACAACAACGTCAACATCAACAACAACAACAATGTCAAATAAACAACAACAACAACAACAACAACGTCAAATAAACAACAACATCAACGTCAAATAAACAACAACAACAACAACAACGTCAAATAAACAACAACAACAACAACGTCAAATAAACAACAACAACAACAACGTCAAATAAACAATAACACCACCAACAATAACAACAACAAAAACAACAACAACAATAACAACGTCAAATAAATAACAAAAACAACAACAACTATGTCAACAACATTAACAACGTCAAATAAACAATAACAACAACAACAACAACGTCAAATAAACAACAACAACAACAAATTCAAATAAACAACAACAATAACAACGTCAAATAAATAGCAACAATAACAATAACGTCAAATAAGCAACAACAACAACAACAACAACAACAAATACAACAACAACAACAACGTAAAATAACAAAAACAACGTCAAATAAACAACAATAACAACGTCAAATAAACAACAACAACAACAACAACGTCAAATAAACAATAACAACAACAACGTCAAATAAACAACAACAACACCAACAATAACAACAACAAAAATAATAACAACAACAACAACAACGTCAAATAAACAACAACAACAACAATAACAACATCAAATAAACAACAACAACTACAACAACAAAAACAACAACAACAATGTCAACAACATTAACAACGTCTAATAAACAACAACAACAACAACAACGTCAAATAAACAACAACAACAACAACGTCAACAACAGCAACAACGTAAAATAAACAACAGCAACAACAACAATAACAACGTCAAATAAACAACAATAACAACAACGTCAAATAAACAACAACAACAACGTCAAATAAACAACAAGACAACAACAAATACAACAACAACAACAACTTCAAATAACAACAACAACTTCAAATAACAACAACAACGTCAAATAAACAACAACAACAACGTCAAATAAACAACAATGTCAAATAAACAACAACGTCAAATAAACAACAACAACAAAAATGTCAAATAAATAACAACAACAACAACGTCAAATAAACAACAACAACAACAACGTCAAACAAAACAACAACAACAACGTCAAATTAATAACAACAACAACAATAACAACAACAACGTCAAATAAACAACAACAACAACAACAACGTCAAATAAAAAACAACAACAACAACAACATCAACAACAATAAAAACGTCAAATAAACAACAACAATAACAACAACAACAACGTCAATAACAACAACTACGTCAAATAAACAACAACAACAACAACAACAATGTCAACAACAACAACGTCAAATAAAAAACAACAACAAGAACGTCAAATAAACAACAACAACAACAATGTCAACAACAACAACATCAAATAAACAACTACAACAACAACGTCAACAACAACAACAACAATGTCAAATAAACAACAACAACAACAACAACGTCAAATAAACAACAACATCAACGTCAAATAAACAACAACAACAACAACGTCAAATAAACAACAACAACAACAACAACATCAAATAAACAACAATAACAACAACAACAACGTCAAATAAACAATAACACCACCAACAATAACAACAACAAAAACAACAACAACAATAACAACTTCAAATAAACAACAAAAACAACAACAACTATGTCAACAACATTAACAACGTCAAATAAACAATAACAACAACAACAACAACGTCAAATAAACAACAACAATAACGTCAACAACAACGTCAAATAAACAACAACAACAACAATAATAATGTCAAATAAACAACAACAATAACGTCAAATAAACAACAACAACAACAACGTCAAATACACAACAACAACCACAACAACAACAAATATAACAACAACTTCAAATAACAACAACAATGTCAAATAAACAACAACATCAAATAAACAACAACAATAACAACGTCAAATAAACAACAACAACAACAACGTCAAATAAATAATAACAACAACAACAATGTCAAATAAACAACAACAATAACAACACCGTCAACAACAACAACAATGTCAAATAAACAACAACAACAACAACGTCCAATAAACAACAACAACAACAACGTCAACAACAACAACAACAACGTCAAATAAACAACAACAACTAAAACAACATCAAATAAATAACAACAACAACAACAACAACAACGTCAAATAAACAACTAAAACAACAACGTCAACAACAACAACAACAAAATTGTCAAATAAACAACAACAATAACAACAACGTAAAATAAACAACAACAACAACAACAACGTCAAATAAACAACAACAACAACAACGTCAAATAAACAACAACAACAACAACAACGTCAAATAAACAACAACAACAACAACAACGTCAAATAAACAACAACAACACCAACAATAACAACAACAAAAATAATAACAACAACAACCACAACGTCAAATAAACAACAACAACAACAATAACAACATCAAATAAACAACAACAACTACAACAACAAAAACAACAACAACAATGTCAACAACATTAACAACGTCTAATAAACAACAACAACAACAACAACGTCAAATAAACAACAACAACAACAACAATAACAACGTCAAATAAACAACAATAACAACAACGTCAAATAAACAACAACAACAACGTCAAATAAACAACAACAACAACAACAACAAATACAACAACAACAACAACAACTTCAAATAACAGCAACAACTTCAAATAATAACAACAACGTCAAATAAATAACAACAACAACGTCAAATAACCAACAATGTCAAATAAACAACAACGTCAAATAAACAACAACAACAACAATGTCAAATAAATAACAACAACAACAACGTCAAATAAACAACAACAACAACAACGTCAAATAAACAACAACAACAACGTCAAATTAATAACAACAACAACAATAACAACAACAACGTCAAATAAACAACAACAACAACAACAACGTCAAATAAAAATCAACAACAACAACAACATCAACAACAACAAAAACGTCAAATAAACAACAACAACAACAACAACAACAACAACGTCAATAATAACAACTACGTCAAATAAACAACAACAACAACAACAATGTCAACAACAACAACGTCAAATAAAAAACAACAACAAGAACGTCAAATAAACAACAACAACAACAATGTCAACAACAACAACGTCAAATAAACAACTACAACAACAACGTCAACATCAACAACAACAACAACAATGTCAAATAAACAACAACAACAACAACAACAACGTCAAATAAACAACAACATCAACGTCAAATAAACAACAACAACAACAACAACGTCAAATAAACAACAACAACAACAACGTCAAATAAACAACAACAACAACAATGTCAAATAAACAATAACACCACCAACAATAACAACAACAAAAACAACAACAACAATAACAACGTCAAATAAATAACAAAAACAACAACAACTATGTCAACAACATTAACAACGTCAAATAAACAATAACAACAACAACAACAACGTCAAATAAACAACAACAACAACAAATTCAAATAAACAACAACAATAACAACGTCAAATAAATAGCAACAATAACAATAACGTCAAATAAGCAACAACAACAACAACAACAACAACAACAACAAATACAACAACAACAACAACAACGTAAAATAACAAAAACAACGTCAAATAAACAACAATAACAACGTCAAATAAACAACAACAACAACAACAACGTCAAATAAACAATAACAACAACAACGTCAAATAAATAACAACAACAACAACATCAAATAAACAACCACAACAACAACGTCAAATAAACAACAACAACAACGTCAAATAAATAACAACAACAACAACGTTAAATTAACAACAACAACAACAATAACAACAACAACAACGTCAAATAAACAACAACAACAACAACAACGTCAAATAAAAAACAACAGCAACAACAACAACATCAACAACAACAAAAATGTCAAATAAACAACAACACCACCAACAACAACAACAAAGTCAATAACAACATCAATAACAACAACTACGTCAAATAAACAACAACAATAACAACGTCAAATAAACAACAACAACAACAACAACAACGTCAAATAAACAACAATAACAACAATGTCAACAACAACAACGTCAAATAAAAAACAATAACAACAACAACAATGTCAAATAAAAAACAACAACAAGAACGTCAAATAAACAACAAGAACAACAATGTCAACAACAACAACAACGTCAAATAAACAACTACAACAACAACGTCAAATAAACAACAACAACTAAAACAACATCAAATAAACAACAACAACAACAACAACAACGTCAAATAAACAACTAAAACAACAACGTCAACAACAACAACAACAACAAAATTGTCAAATAAACAACAACAACAACAACAACGTCAAATAAACAACAACAACAACAACAACAACGTCAAATAAACAACAACAACAACGTCAAATAAACAACAACAACAACAACGTCAAATAAACAACAACAACAACAACGTCAAATAAACAACAACAACACCAACAATAACAACAACAAAAATAATAACAACAACAACAACAACAACGTCAAATAAACAACAACAACAACAACAATAACAACATCAAATAAACAACAACAACCACAACAACAAAAACAACAACAACAATGTAAACAACATTAACAACGTCTAATAAACAACAACAACAACAACAACAACGTCAAATAAACAACAACAACAACAACAATAACAACGTCAAATAAACAACAACGTCAAATAAACAACAACAACAACGTCAAATAAACAACAACAATAACAACAACAAATACAACAACAACAACAACTTCAAATAACAACAACAACTTCAAATAACAACAACAACGTCAAATAAATAACAATAACAACGTCAAATAACCAACAATATCAAATAAACAACAACGTCAAATAAACAACAACAACAACAATGTCAAATAAATAACAACAACAACAACGTCAAATAAACAACAACAACAACAACGTCAAATAAACAACAACAACAACGTCAAATTAATAACAACAACAACAATAACAACAACAACGTCAAATAAACAACAACAACAACAACAACGTCAAATAAAAATCAACAACAACAACATCAACAACAACAAAAACGTCAAATAAACAACAACAACAACAACAACAATGTCAATAATAACAACTACGTCAAATAAACAACAACAACAACAACAATGTCAACAACAACAACGTCAAATAAAAAACAACAACAAGAACGTCAAATAAACAACAACAACAACAATGTCAACAACAACAACGTCAAATAAACAACTACAACAACAACGTCAACATCAACAACAACAACAATGTCAAATAAACAACAACAACAACAACAACAACAACAACGTCAAATAAACAACAACATCAACGTCAAATAAACAACAACAACAACAACAACGTCAAATAAACAACAACAACAACAACGTCAAATAAACAACAACAACAACAACAACGTCAAATAAACAATAACACCACCAACAATAACAACAACAAAAACAACAACAACAATAACAACGTCAAATAAACAACAAAAACAACAACAACTATGTCAACAACATTAACAATGTCAAATAAACAATAACAACAACAACAACAACGTCAAATAAACAACAACAACAACAAATTCAAATAAACAACAACAATAACAACGTCAAATAAATAGCAACAATAACAATAACGTCAAATAAGCAACAACAACAACAACAACAACAACAACAACAAATACAACAACAACAACAACGTAAAATAACAAAAACAACGTCAAATAAACAACAATAACAACGTCAAATAAACAACAACAACAACAACAACGTCAAATAAATAATAACAACAACAACGTCAA